>JAOXYB010048480.1:0-12002 GCA_028565635.1 Phoronis ovalis | reverse complement strand
ACATGCAGGTATTCATGGGTATATGTATGTATGAGTATGTATGGTTTACACATATATCTGTATAGTATAGTCATATTAATTGTAGTTCATATTAGTAGTTATGCTTAGTATTGTTTATTAGTTGCTTTTTTGTTTGTATTTGTCCATGTACTTTGTAAAATATGTTACTGTGACAATAAACTATATATATAAATGAAGTAGAAGTTCTTTAAAGCATTAATTATTGCACACTAATACAGGCAACGAATTCTCACGGATCTACACATAGCCGCATCTTTATGCGCGTACGGACTGTTTCGTGACGAATTCTCGACGGAAGTAAACTGGTTGTGTGACGTATTCTTAACGGATTTTACCGAACATACATGATTACGTTAAGAATACGCCGAAATTTCGTATACGGATTTATCGTGTTTTCGCGCTGTGATGCTAGGTAATATTGTAAGTGTTATACATTTTTAGAAACGACATAATATGTTTATTTAAACACTGTTACTTTTATCTTGAATACGCGTGTCACTAAAAATATTACTACTTAAAAAAGACATGCATTACTTTCGTTTTTTCTCAATTTCGTGAGACAAAATTAAAATTTTCTTAATTTCCGATGTATTCTTTCATTGTCTACAAAAGTACGAAGTAAAAGAATTGCTCTACTTCACGTGTGCATTTACATGTAACAGCACCGGTAAGCGCTTCAAGATTATGACTTTTTGTGCTTTTTTTAGATCATGCCTGACAAGCAATACACGCAATTAAAAATAAAGTTTTTTAGAACATCTATAGCCCCATGGTTAGATCAACGCTGAACATATTGTTATGTAGGGACTGGCCACAGGTAAGTTGTAGTTAAGATGCGACGGTTTCCTTCGGAAGAGTTTAGAAGTTCACCAGAGCCTTTTTTTGGACATAAATGTTACAGTAGTGGTTGATGGGAGGGAGGATGCAAAAAAATTAGACTGTTGGACTAATGAGATGCCAGACTAGTGAGATATCCGACTAATGAGTTGTCAGACTAATGGGATGTTGGCTTATCGATACGCACTGCCCCAGAATCTGGAATTTACTTAGCCAATCAGAGAAAATCTTAAAGTTTACAGAAGCTACACTTTAAAATAAAAAACTTTGCTACAATGTAATTACACTATAATGTGACGAAATCTAAAGTCAGGAGCGCAGGATTTCAAAGTCAAGCTCGCCACTTACAGAAAGACAATTTCTACTCTAGACTTGTGTAAAGAAATCTAAAGTCAGGAGCGTGTGAATTCAAAGTCAGGGTTGCGCCATACGCTGATAATATAATTAAGAAAATTATTCTAAATGTAATGAAATCGAAAATGCATATTTACATCCATGCACATATACTAGAAAAATTAATTAAGTAATACATACTGGAGTCATTATATATACTATTATGTGACGAAATCTAAAGTCAGGAGCTTCTACACAAGTAAACCTTAAGCGCATAGCATCATTAACACCACTAGAAGGATATATGTACTCATACTTTTTGCAATAAAGTATATTTATTGCAAATAAATAACGTTTCATTTTATTCTTGTGCTTGTGTTTGTTCATCAGTTAACATTATAAGATCTGGTTTACCATCAATGGCGACAACAACAAATGAGGACACACTTTGTATACAGGACAGGAGTGCACTACTGTCTGCTGCAGAATGTTCATTCAAAAAAGTTTATATATTGCAATTATTACTATTTTTAAAATGTATCCTTTACTTATGCATACGCGTGTGCAAATCATCTTACATTTTTACTTTTATCCATCATTTGCCCATATAACCCGTCGAAGACTGGTGCCCCTGCTAGTATACTTATTATAACCGGTCATTCCTATACTGCACTACCTGGAATACATTGTTAGTGTAGCGTGATGTTGGCCAGGGACTGTGGAGGTACCATTCATGCAGATATACAACAGCTGACTTTTATAAAAACATTACTTTTACGCATATCATTGTAAAGGTCATATTTATTAAACAAAAAAATAAGAATACCAGAAGTTTCTTACATACCAGAAGTTTCTTACATACCAGAAGTTTCTTACCGGTATGGTGAGCAACCTATTCACATTAATGATAATTTAAAGCGGAGTTTTCTTTCATGATTTAAACATAATTTTAACTTGTGCAGGAGAGATAAAATAAAGAGTTTGACTGTGTTGCTAAACAGTATTCTTTATTTTGAAACATAAGTTTCAATAAAGTAAAGCATGTCGTTAAACAAACTATGAACTAAAAAAAAAAAGTTTTTCTCATTGACAAGGAATTAAAAGTACACCAAAGTACAGAATGCTTTATAACACATTCTCTAGTGGCTATGCAATTTAAAATTGTTTTCTTCGTTTGGATATGCTACACATTTTATTTATTTAAGTTTGTACATTTTCATTTTTCTCTTGCAGCAACTGTTGTTGTTCTTGTATCCGTTTGAGCCTCATTTCACCATACACTAACGCACCAATGAAAGGTTCCATTAGAATTTCAGTAGCTGATTTGACTCTATCCTGATCACCATCCGATTCCAGTTGACTATATTTTTCTTCTATTCCACCAGAAGGCGTTTCGGATTGTGGTTTATTCCGATCTGCTTTCGAAGACTCCCAGTCGGTGATGTCGTCTTGAGTTGGAGAACATAACACCATTGGTACTTGAGTGAAAACGTTATATCCAAAGAAACTATTTACACCTACTTCAACGCCGATTGTATAACCTAAAATTACTTGTCTAGCAGCGTTTGGTGACATTGTCCGCGAGACCGCTGGTTCTAAACTAGGATCAGTGTGAATACGAATGCTCTTTATTTTTTCCTGTTGATTTTTTGAGATTTCTATAGGTAATCGAACCATGGCAAGTTTTCTTTGAATTTTATATAGTTCATTGCCGCTATGATGGAATTTGGCTACTTGATATAAAGTGCACGTCACCATGTCTATAATATGACGACTTTTGTTGTCAATATACACATCAATGAGTAGGTCATGTCCAGCCGTTAATAACAGCCCTTGCTGAACTTTGACCTGCACTTCAATTGAACCTCCAAGACCCAGCAGATATCTTTCCTTGTCTGCTTTTGTATTAGGCGTATTGACGGCTGTTTCCAGTTTTGGATCCGCTAACCATAAACGGCGCTGAACTGGTAAAAAATAAGATGTTTTTACTGGGTCATTTTCACCTTTTATATATAAAGATACCTGTCCATAATATATAATGTATGCTGCTTGATTGGTACGATAACTCTCATACACCATACAGCTTGGTGTGTCTTTTGGAAGCTGACATTCAAATTCAAACGTGTGTTCGCCAGGTGGCGTTACAAGCACCTGATCCGGAGCACAGTCTTTAAAATTTGTTGTATGTTGAAAAAATACTTCATGCGACCAGTCACAATAGCCTGCAGAAGAACCACACAAAATATGCGACTCTCCCAAAATTTTAAATTCTAGGTTATAGATATATGTCGATTTATTTAACGCAAGACATATTTTTCCATTAACAGTTTCGCCAGGACTGTATGTGTACGCTTCCCGGAAATCTATAAACCCTCTATATCCGCCATCTTCTGGCTTAAATGCTTCTTTGAGGAAATCTGCTGGGTGGCATTCTTTTTCAAATTCAATAGATAATGATTTAATGTATTCGTTACTTATTTTTTCTTTCGTCCTCCGATATATAAGGTCAACAAGCTGTTGACTAGTTTCATCAAGGATACTCATAGCTACCTGGAATTGAAAAGAATTCATATGAAACAAAACAAAACATCGTTAGTACTCATTATTAAATTTAATATTTACACATTCATACAAATGATTATTAGCCATCGTCGTGAATAGTAATTATAATGTTATACACTACATTTGGGAGTGTTTTATTCAACTACCGAGACTTGTTCAATCGAAGTCTACATCACGCGTTTTTGTATAAGAATCTCATACGTTTCACGAGGATAGCTTTGGAATCATTCGAACAGTGGCTATACAGTGTACAGTATATATACGTATGTAACTGGATAAATATGAAACTTGATAATTTAAAGGATTTCTGAACACTGCTTCTGAAAAGATGTCAAATTGCAGCAAATTTTATTAATATTTAATTTCTCCCAAGACAAAGACAATAGAAACTTCCTCGTACGCTTTATAGAATACATTGAAATCCCCCTTTGCTCCTCTAACTGTCGCTTGTCAAAATCACTAACCCGATTAATACGGTACATGAATGTTTTCAACATCCTTTACCGGAAATATAAGTCAAGACCTTTTTATCTGAATTCATGTGATACCGGACTTGGACAAACGCACCAAGGTCACTCATTGTTCATGTAGTAATCATATCTGACCAGAACATTATTTATATTACCATATTATAAAATGTTGTTCCCAAAGGGTCGAATATATTGCGTATAAACACGCCTTGTGTGTAAGAGCTCGTTAATATATATTTAGTTACTAAAATTGCATTGTAAAATAATTTTGCATTCCGGTCTCGTTAATACAGCCATTTAACCTACAGGACTGCCGGACATGACGGACACAAGGTTAGAGTACCCGCAGTTTGTATCGACCTCAATATACAGCAGCCTGTCGGTGCACTAACTAACCTTGGAATCATCGGCACCCAATCATGCTACACTCGTTTACCCCCATTTTCCAGACGAAAACTATTAAGTATGTGCATATATCACAGTCAGAGTTCTCGCAGTAATAACCTCGTACCCACCTGTCTTTACGTCTTCAGTAACAGTCTACAGATTAAACGTAGCCATCTTGAAACATCACTTCAACTGAGCGATATCGATTTGTTAAATATAATTACCAGTAAAATGAGTCAGAAACGTTGACATCATTTCCAGCTTTTGACCTGTATAAATAGTGAAGTATGTAGCGCCATCTATCGTTAGATATATTGTACACGAGATGCATATAAAGGGCGTGGGAGTTGCGTTTTAATTATTAGAACAGTAATAGGTATACACAGCTGTATCCAGATAAAAGAACAGTACACAACGAACATATAGAAATGGTATCTTCATTTTATTCGAAATTAAATAAGGTAAGAAAATGCAACGTTTACTTTAATTTGGAAAAAAAAAATCACCATTTAGTTATTTGCTCTTATGTCTAATGAAACAGATGGTAATGGATATGTATATTTAAGAGCAGACCACAGTTATAATTTGCAGAAATGCCAAAAGTGAATAACCCTGGTAATTTGAATTAACCGAATGAATGTTCAATGAAAGTGCAATGTTCATCATGGGACTAATTCTAGCTAATTATTGTGAGTCTGAAATCTATGTGAAAGGTTATGTAAGTAAAGTGTACTGCATCTCACAATTTTCTCTAGGGTCTAACCAACACGCATAAAATAGCAATTGCTAGCGTTCCTCAACGTTCATATTATTCGACATAATAATCAAATTTTTAACGCAAAATGTCGTCTAAGAATGGTGTGTGAGCTTATTATTATTACTCGGCCACATATTTTAGTTCGTTTTTCATTTCTTTTATACATTTATCTTTATATGTCAAACCATCCCCATGTAGTCATCAAATATAATCACATCTACAGGTCGTCTGTTAATATTGCATTTTATACCCGCAATTAATGGTTACTACGATTTTAATTGAAACTAATCATTTTTTACCGATATTTTTATATCAAATCTCAACACTTAAAAAAATTAGAATTATCTTATATTTGTTTCATCTTTTTATAACAGTATTTATAGAAAACTATTAAAATAATTCCATCTAAGGTTCGTAAATATTTACATTCAAAATTATACATATTACTGTATTTTAATAGCAAATTACACATAGGATTAAGCTCAAATTATAAATCTACAGGTCTTGTCACATGTGAAATAACCAGCTTCATGCAAACAGTGTATTCTTTAGGAGCTAACTTTAGCAAATACCTGTACAAAGTTGCTGCTGTTGGAGAAAGAAAGAAATGAAACATTTTTTTTTTTGCGAAAACCAATCAAAATAATTATTATGATCTATTCAAAGCCGCTGATGGGTATAGCAAGTGGCAATTTATTTCTACCACCCTGTCATTACACGACAGAAATGTGTTCTGTTACATTTGCGTTACACATAGACCTGGTACGACTGAAGTTTTTTTTCTGTTCAGCTCGCGCTATGAAATTTATTCAGGCACTGTAACTACTACAGAATATATATAACCAAGATGGGCGACGCTTTTTTGTAAATCAAGAATTATGCATATTACATTTTATTACATTATTACTTGAAATACAGCTTAACAAAATTAACAGAATTACGTTTTCTTGATAACATGCCTACAAAACATTTGGTCCCAAATGCAAAAAAAAACACAAAACTCTATATTGATGACGTGCAGCATCTTTATAAACTTATGAACGCTTGTTTTTGTTTTCGTTATATATGTTGGTCTGTTTTTATCCTTATTATTGACAATGTCAAGAAGTCATATTTGCTTAGCAGTTCACATTTTGCAATTAATTTATAAAAGTTATTATAAACTGCTGATTAAGATAAGTGCTAAATAGAAACATATATTTTAATACATTTGCACTACTGCTATGGGATTGATAATTAATTTGCTTAGGTGTATCACACCCACAGATTAAGTAAATACTAAAATAGTAGTTTTATAACAATATTAATATAATATTGTAAAGTATGTGGAATTAGAACGGGTATAGTAATTATTCTGCTAGCTTTTTTATTAATTGCTATTATATTATATTCAACAAAACCATATGTTAATATATAGGAAAGAACTATAAGGTAACACATATTCTTTCCAAAATAGTATATACCCTGCCTGGGGTCCGACTCAAGACAATAGGTGATACGCATGTTTGTGAACAAAAACGTGGCAATTGTTTAAAATCAGCGCACGTTGACGCCCGTTATAAGGATTACAGCTTTCGATAAAATATACAAAAGGGTACTTTTACTATGCAATGCAAACCTTGGTGTCAACTTAATTTATCACAGTGCTTATAGCAGTATATAACCAATTGCAGTGAAACAGGTTAAAAGAATTCTCAACGCATATAGCGGGATATCTAAAATTTCCTTCAGTCAGTGAAAAGGGGACAAACGCATAGAGGGGCTTTTTTAAAAACCCATTCACAACATGGGAACCAGTAATTTCTTAAGTCGGACCATATACCATATACCATATACCATGTACTATATGCTATATCGCCTTTCAAAATTCGTTTTCGACTTTGTCTTTCTTCGTGCATGGTGTCATTTTCTTCTTTCTTTTTCGAACCATTCGGGTGTTCGAACTAGTACTGTAGCATTGCGTATAACTGAACTGTTTGAATGTGCGTCTGCTTATGTAAATTCATAAACCGAAATAATTATTTTGTATTAGTGCATATGAATTAATTTAAATTTGAATAATCTGATAGTGGGAAATCTCCAGGTGTGTGTGTCACAAAAATATGGACAAGCATGCATCTTACAAGTCACTGGGCATAACTTGTTTTTGTCATGTTGGTGATTGATTGAGAATATATATGTACATGTATGCTTTCAGTAATGCATTTCTGTTTCCAAGCTCTCTCATAACTCAAATTAATACACCACACGTAACACCTAAGAAGATTAGTCACCCCGACCACTGTAAAATCTCTTGAATGCATGGCCTAAACGGAATAAATGTAAAGTACACCTTTCATGCGACGATAAGTACAGATCAATATTAGAGTAGAGATATGATACTCCCAATTATAATCGTACTAATGCTCATCGAACTATATAATCAAGCGTGATTACTAATGCAGGTAATGTTTAAATAATAATGTTTTGGTGAGGGTTATTCACAGGCTGGTGACGAACGGAATTAAGACAAACAGTAAAAAATGAAAGCTAAGCTAATTCCGCTCAATTTTTAATAAGCGTGTTTAGAATAAGTGCTAGATTTTAAGTGGCGGAAATAACCGATAATTTTTTGCCCGCATTCGGTATTTTCAAAAGGCACAAACGAAGCATGTATTCAAAACTAAAACTAAGACGATTCACGTAATTTGCATTGATATTCGTCATATTTCAATCTGATACAAATCTATAATAAATTTATTGATTTACATCTCAATTTGATGCTCTAAACTTCTTATAGCCTTTATAGTTTTATTGATGGTGTCAAAATAATTAGCACTTTGGTTCTGATTTGCGTAAACCTAAAACAATTTATTAAAATGTCCGTTGTTTGTTTAGCAACACACCAGTTAACGATTCAATTGTTAGTGTTACGATACATAGTACTACATACGCGTTACTCATTTGGAAGCTCAGTTTTTTCCGTTGCTGTCCTGAAAACTAGATAATCAATTTATAATAGAGACAGAAAAGTGGATTGTTCCGAGTTTTGGGACTATGAAACCTATATCTTAATAACAATAACTTTATTAGGAGAATAGAATAATTTAGGTTCTTCTCTCGATCTTACACTTAACGGTGGCGTTTCGTAAATTTAAGGTAAGATACCATATGCCTCTCTCATAATTGCCTATTTAAAATTTGCATTAAAATAAATTACCATCATTTTCAACATATGACATTATTGACCCTCGAGAAACATATTTCGAGATAATTACTAATTATTTCAATGCCACCATGATGTTGTTATAAAATTGATCGTGTTTTCTCAGTGAGCGCCAATGACAGTTATGTATATAAATACAAAGCCTACGATACGCTCGTCTTATAGAATAATTCTATAAATAAAATTTACAATTATCAAATATACATGTAAGACCGACATAACAACTCAATCAATATAGGTAGATGTTTTCTGTACGTTAAATAATATAAAATACACGGTTAGATATTAGCTTAGACTGTTAATAGGTGTCTATTAATTCTTTGGTTATTTTTGGATACTTGCATGTTAAAATTAAACTAAATTACGGTGGTATGAACATCAGTTTTCGATCTGATTCATAATTCATTTTGCTAAATAAATTTCTAGTATAGCTAGAGGCTACCACCTTATATTGTATATGCAATATGACAATTTGTAGTTACTTTACTTGGAATCTTTTCAGATAGAAATTAGCCCGTTTTCTGTATGTTTCTTTTATATCATATCTGCGATCTGCTTCGTAAGTAAACTACACGCACTAAGAGCTACCAGATAAAAGTATATGTAATTAATTATAAAGTACAAAGGTATGGTACGGCTTATCTGTGTACTGTTATTAATAGTACAGTGAGTCGGCACATATAATGTTTTGCTTGCTATCTTTTTTAAAAATTGAGGAAGAAACAAAAATTGTCTATATATAAGTTTAATAAATCGCAAGCGATTTAGTTCTTCAAATTAATATAATAAATAGTAGGTTTGCATAATTTTAGCAGAGTATTGATCTTGATAATGGGCTTATGGCTTGTCAGTTCTTAACCCCGTTCTTAACCGCCTTAATTATTAGAACAGCATGTGGGAACTTAGTACAGCGGGCACACTGGTAGTCGTCCACTGTTTCCGACTACAGGCATGCAGGGCCCTAAATAGGACACGGTGCCTTTAATGTGAACAAGGATGACAAAACCTGTTCGCTTACATGCATCTTAAAAGAAAATTATCCGAAAATTGCTCAAAGCATGTTTTAAGTTGTAGGTATTTATGTTTATAGTGGCTCTTAAAGATGCCATTATAACATTTATTACACATAATGCAAGTGCTGATGACATTAGAGATGAAAAAAGTGTGTATGTAACTATATAGGAAAGACCCGACTAAAATGCGGTGCTAGTATTTAGTAGCGAAGTACTGCCTGAGAAATAAAGCACAAAATACTTTTGTAATGTTTACCTAATGCATACAACCTGGTTTATTTGCGCACTTTGCATTATTGGCAATAAAAGTTTATAATGCCAGGTTCCAATATAAATGCCTGCAATTTCAAAAAGGATTTAATAATTTTGAAAACTCTTGTGGGAAATGTTTCCTTGAAAATGTACCTAAAGAATGTTAGTGGCACCTTATTCACTTTAACAACTTTACTGGAACAATACGGGAGAACTCAGCTATTTTAGGTGAGAGTCCATCGTTTTCCTGTAAATAATGTATATGTACTGCTAAGGGAGAGTTCCGTTGGCTTTGAGAGCGACACATTGATGGTAGTATATGCTCGACACTAGATGGCAGGACTTCTAAAATGAAATAAAATCGTTTAGAGCTAAATTTACAAAAAATCTATTTTCTGAATATTGGAATAAAACAAATAAATCATTACACTGAGGATAAAGGTTTAGTGCTCTTTTACCTGACAATTAGTGATAATTACTTTTTGTTTGAATTCTACTTTTACATCAATCAATTTGAGTTTAAAAGTTTAGAATGTTTTTGCAATTGTGACGGATTTTTTCCTCACATTATTGTGCTAATTAAAGTTATTAGTATATCATGGATTCCATTTAATATTTTACCTGGTACCTTTTTGAAAAATGCTGTACCCTTCATGTTAAAATGCTAGAAATAAAGCACGAAGAAAATAATAAAAATAATAAAAACACTTGCTCTCCGGAACTTAATTTGTAAATGTAGAAACTGACGGAAATGTGAGATATACATTTACTTCTACGCACATTAGTTATTAATCAGAAAGATTAAAACAGAAGATAGTTTACTAAATTATTGATACAAAATACTTTTATGAGCTCACGAATGATGCAACCGCAGTGTTTGCGCAAAGGCTGGCTGGAAATAGTGCAAAAACTTTAAATGTATGATTTTTTTATTTTTTCCTTTTCGCACCTAACGCAACCCCCCTCCACCCATCTGACGGGCCTGCTGTCGCTCAATGTCTGCATGTTAATACAAAATAGGTCACAAGTTTTATATACTAAATATAATATGGTTACTATGAAATAATCATTTCGATTGTATATTGCAGTTGTTTTAGGACAGCTTTGTTTCAGTACAGACTTGAGGGGAGTCGTATCAAATCTGAAACAATTATGAGCAACTGTAGGACTACTTTGCTTTTCCTACATGATATCCAGGATATAAATATATCAAAACTAATTTCTGGTCCATAGCTTCCATGTGTTCTCGGTTGTGGTGCATTGTTCCCTGTTGGACAGTTATTCTAGTATAATTTCAAATGCTTTTTTTATAATATTCACCGTTGCCACAACAAATGTTGAAAAAACTCTAAATTGCCAAACGGCTGTTCCTATTAGCACGATTTCACTTGTTTTCCCTTATTGGATTTATACAGTGTCAATTGACGAAGAGTAACGTATTTTTATTTTGTAAATAAAATTACGCTTATGCTCTATTCGTCTAAAGCTTATAAACCTAATTCTTAATAAACTTCAACTACTTTGAAGCAGAAAGCACCGTTTTAAGCCAGTAACGTTGATAATTAATAAGAACGTAATAATAAAAAGTGCACATTGTGACGTAAAAATGACGTACATGCGCCACTGATGGTGCGTGTTAACAAATGTGATGTTTATCTTTAATAACGGGTTATAAATTGTCTTTGCTATAATATATATATATATATTAGAAAACTAAAAGACATATTGAGAAAAATTTCGGTATATTAATGACGCAAAATAGCTAAAAAATGGCATGTAATGCATAACATCCGAGATCAACATGCATGGGAATATTTGCACTAAACAAAAACAGTGTTTCGTTCAATAGTGCACAAAACTCGAAGCCAGTACGTTCCTTGGTTTGTGATTTTTTAAGTAACAGGTAAAAAGAGATAAAAAAACAGGATTATATGTTTTTCTAAAAATAAGGATACAGTTACAGCAGGACAAAGATTGAAACAGAGATAAAAAAAAGGAAACAAACTCAATAAATTCAATGAAAGATAATTATATTTTGCAAGGAAAAAAAATCTAGTTAAATCTCCAAGGAAAATTACTTGGACCTTCTCGAATATATATAGATGACATGAAAATGTAAACAATTTAATGTAAAAAATGACAACTTAATAAAAAAATAAAATATA
>JAOXYB010048469.1:0-12002 GCA_028565635.1 Phoronis ovalis | reverse complement strand
GTTCGAAAAACATACCCTTTCACGCGAAATTTTGTTGGAACATGCGTACCCACTTTCATATTGACCGCCCCCCCGGGTCAGGAACTTCCCAAATACAGAAACTTTCATCATATACAGTTTTTGCTGAAAATGTATAAAATTTGAATGATAAATTGTTAAACAATTTCACATCTGGTGTCTTTATAGTGTACTTTGCATTTATATGAAAAATACTATGCATTGTCTGTTGTGAGAAAATTGTTTAGCTAGTTTTATATCCAAGTTTTTAACATTTTTACGGGAATAGTGTAAATGGGACCTTTGAAGTGTATTGCCAAAACATCCTCTGGCTTGATTTCAATGTTATTCAAATAAGATTTCATTTTTCTTAAAGATATTTGAAAAAAAGCATTGTTTCTTACAACTTTTGATTTCTAATTCTGACTCTGCTCTCCACTTATTTAACGCTTCAGATTCTGCTGGTGTATACTTGGACTGGATTAATACATCCTATGAGAATCTAATTCATTTGTTGCAATCAACAGGACAAACCAAACAAGTGGAAAAATACATTGCTAAACAGCAGGTACGTCTTTTGAATCTATGGGGGTTGGTAATCCTATTATTTGAAGATTGTTTTTAAAGTTAAAATTCATTAAAAATGCTAGATGATTATACTTAAAACAATGTTAGGCATATCTTTGAGATTGTTTTAGCCAGTGGTAACTGATGGATAATATCCAGTTGTGGAGATGAAACTACCATTAATTAATACAAAATATGTTGTGATGATAAATGCAACCATGAAATACATAGAAGAGTAGATATTAATAAACATGAAGTACATTATTTTAATTTAATATATTCACTTTTTCAGATGGTGTCAGTCAGATTCTGTTTTTATCATGGGGAAGGTATGGAATAATTTTGTTTTTGTCTCTTTTCAGGACTATTTGTCTCAAAACAAAGAGCTTGGTAAGGATGCATTCTGGGAAAGATTGCATGATTCTCCAACACCATATGATGAATTCTTAGCAGAATTTCAAATCTGGAATAAACGGCTCAGTAAAACAAAGATGAATTTGAAAGTGTTTATGAAGAAAGTAGAATGACACCAAGTAGAGCCTGAGGAACCTATAACTTCCTGAAAACCAAGACATTTCTAGTGAAAATTTCTTTTTTATCTCTATTTCTGACCTTGGTTTCAAACTATTACACTGTCATAATTATATAAAATATTTTTTACTCATAAAACAATACATGTATTAGTTATAAGTTTATTTTACTTAAATGAATGGTAAGGTATCCATAGGTTAATAACTAAAAGTTGCATTTTGCGATGACAACTTATTATACTGACGTTTTTGGAATAAATAGATTGTCATCTCCAGTGATACAGTTTAAAATAACTTGGTTCTAGGCTCTATATTATAATTTATGGTTAAATATTTGTTCCAGTAATTAAAAAGCTGTAAATAAACTATAAGAGATATATTTTTGAATAAAAAGTCTCTTAAATACATTAATTATTCATTTGTATAAACATAAAAATCAACTTGCAATATGCATGTATATATTCTTAAATAAATTCTACAGAATTACATGATCATGGTTATTAAAAATTACATAATTTGCACCAGTGCTCAAACTTCAAAATATATATGGATTTTTAAAAAAGTGAGTAGATGTTGACATTTTTCGTCATCGTGAGATGTAGCTAATGGTATTCAAACAAATTTAAATGTGCCTCTTCTTTGGAAAGTTCTTCTGTCGCAGTGCTCGCAAATCATTATGATTCGAAATCACTCCATATAGACAAAATTAAATCACACTGTTCATCTGAACATTGCCTTTAATTATTCCTTGCATTGACTTAAAATGGTGACAATTATGCTCCTTTGAACACATCCATTTAATAGGTATTCATTATATTTTGCGCGGCGTATAAATATTGATTGGAACCTCGCATACGTTCGTTCTGTGAGGCGACGTCAGCATAGTAGATCTTCTTATTCTTGGTTGATACTTGCTATAGCAATGAGCTACAGTCGGCTATAGGGACTTATAACGAGGATTTGCAAAACTAAAATTCCCTGAAAAACGGCACATTCAAAAATTCTGAAATTAAAATTTCTAATAAATATTATATCACTTAAGTTGATAAAAATATTTCTTGCACTAACACGTTCAAAAAAGTGAATAACATTCGATTTGCAAGATGATAAAAGAGTGCGAGATGTATTTTTGGTTTTATAAGGCAGTTTCGATGTAAAAAAATGGGTGAACTCATTAAAATAAAATTGGACCCGGGCCGAAATTGAGCTCTATATCTTTATGCCATGGTTCAGATCAAAAATCACGGATCGTTGAGGATTACGTTCAAAATTCCATTTGGAAGAACGGAAGAGTTGTAACAATTTTGAATAAAGTTGACTGGAAGCATGTCTTATTATTAATAATTACTTTAAATAATTATATGAAGGAGTATACGCAATGCCTCCAGAATTTTGATCTACTCGAACTATATTTAGGCTACTACAGTTTCTGGCACATTCTCTTGTTTTTTTGCAGCTTTCAATAATGCAGTGGATAAGGACTTGGGTTTCGGTTTCTTAAGTAACTTTGCCAATAAAGCGGCACCTTTCTGCTCATCGCTAATTATTTCTTCATTACCTGGAGCGTCTTTAGAAGCTTTTAGTAACGGAATAGACAATGATTTTTGTTTCGGTTTCTTGAGCAACTTAGCCAATAAAGCGCCACCTTTCTGTTCATCGCTACTTGGTATTTCATCATTAACTATGCCGTCTGAGCTTTGAGAAGCCAGTCTCCGCGCCAATTTAAACTTATTTGCTGATAAGCGTGGTTTTAATTTTGGACTTTTATCAGGTGATGGAGAATTTGTTCTGGAACTTTCTCGACTGTTATCACTGTTTTCCTTAGATGCTTTCTTCGCATGTAACAATAATCCGCGCATCAAACGGACAGATTTATTCTCTCCTTGGTTGGAATCGGTTTCCATGCTGTCCGATTCACTTTTCTTGAATTGTTTCAATAAGGTAATTGCCTTTAGTTCTTTTTTTGATATTTCTGGTTTGGGCGGGAAAGTTACCTTTACGTGTTTTCGAAATGAAGGAGATAATTGTCCTTCGAAAGTTCGGTAGAGCTGTTGCAGAATCTGCCAACTGGTAATTTCTTTGTTGGCAATCATAGGCTTATCACTGATATCTGGAAGTTCACGGTCGTTTAACATAGTTGCTTCTCCTTGAGACCTGCCTGTTTTTCTTACGGGAGCAGTAACCGGTCTTGGTTCGATGTTTCTTTCATTACTAATCCTTTTGCATCTTAAACGAACTATTGTTGGTGCCGTCTTAGGTCTTGGACTTTGATTTCGTTTATTTAATCTTTGTGGAAATAAATTTTTGGCTTCAACAAAAACCTCACACTCAAACGGATTAACATCGTAGGGTATATTGTAATGCAGCTCCAACCATTCTCTAGGAGTTCTAAAACACATGCCATCCTTAACTGTTAATGAAGCTTTGGCTTTGTTCACTAAAAGTCTGGCAATGTTCAAGTATCCATTTTGACAGGCAATGTGCAATGGCGTAAATCCGACGTTGTTTCGTATATTAACGCCGAGATAATAACGTAACATATGATTAACAACTAATTTAACGGTATCCATAGATCCTGAAGCACAAGCGTAGTGAAGAGTTGTGTTTTGATAAACATCTTCTTGATTTAAATCATAATGATCCACGTCTTCTAAAAGAATTTCCATAACATGTGCTTGTCCACATTTTGCTGTGTGATGTAAAGATGTCATACCCATGGTATCTTGTTGACATTTATCAGCACCATATTTAAGCAACGCTTGGGCAAGCTTTACAGCAGCTTTCGTACTTTTCACATAACTACACTTCATGAGCGGTGTACAACCAGAGCTGTCCTGTTGATTCGGGTCCGCTCCCATATGTACGAGGTATCGGAATTGTTGATAACGATTGGCACGTAATGCATTGTGTAAGGCACTGCTGGCCGGTGCCATTTTAAATCAAAGTTAGACTGAGAATATAAAAGAGTTAACACAGTTGTGCTTTTGGGTATTCGTCAGCTTTGTAGTACGTAACCGTACTTACGACAACTGGAATCCTGAAATATTAAGAACAAAATCGTAAAATTATAAAGTCTAAGAACATCACGTCCTTCAATTATGTATCGATCTAATATACGGTAACCTGATCTTAAATAGTACGGAGTTACTGAAATATACCAGTTCTTGTCGTATTTTTGAATTATAGCACGGGGCTTTATTAGAAAAAAATTCAAATGTATTTCTGACTTACTTAATTTCATGTTTTTCCAAACAATTTATGGGCTGACTTAATTAACGTAGCTGATCTCCGCTAACAAGGTTCAATTAAAAATACTCCTACTGATTAAATGTATCACTAAGCTGATCATATATCATATCAGTTATGTAATAATTAAAATAATGTATCTTCAATACAAAATTTTATTTACTTCTAATGGCATGTACTTACTATGCTCAGACATTAGTCCGTAGATCAGTCTGAACAAATCCATCCGTTAGTGTTCCGTACCCTCTCAACTAGAGGGTACGGAAAACTAACGGATGGATTTATTCAGACTGTAGATCTGCCCCGTGATAATAATAACTAATGTAAAAACTATAAAAACTACTTCTTTGATTATGTTTCTCCATGTCTGATATACATTGACTGAAATTACTTGTAAACTTACCTAATTGAAATGCGCTTATTTCTTGTATATGTAGTAATCTTGTTTGTCTCTATAAAGGCATTATCCTCTTTGATTTCTGATCTCACTTTTGATCAACTGTTATGCCGCCCAATGGCATGGAGATATTGGAAAATACTTATAGAATCTATAATAAACAAAATTACGCCCTCATTTTGTGTCCGATTGCACACGAATACTGTCAAACTATCGAGTGAAAATTGATTTGTGGATCAATAATTAATTTGTCGAGTAAAGTGAAGAGTCCTTGAATTTGCTGTATGTTTATACAACAAGATATAGCACTAATAGAAGTTTGTTTTTATATAGGCTTACCATTGTCTATTGTTAAGACGTGATTCCGGACGAGATTTTTTTGAAGGATGCGACTAGAGCAGGTGTCCCGGGGGTCCTAATATCCACGTTTGTGAGTGTTTTTTTTGAAAAAGCCCCAAAATACGTCTTCCCATTTTTTAAAATTTGACGCCCTTTCACTGATAGAAAAAAATTTAGATACCCTGAATCCGTTTTTTTACCCTTTTCACTGGTTAGATACTGTTGTAAGCACTGTAATCAGCAAACTTGACACCAAGGCTTCCATTGTAATAAATGTATTTTTTGTATATTTCATCGAAAAAAATGTAACACTTATTGCGTAACGCGCTTTAACGTGCTTTGCTTTTAAAAATCCCCATTTTTGTGCGTATTTGTTCACAAATATGCATTATACCAACCATTTATTTAAGTCAGACCCCGGGGCATGTGTTAAGTTAAGACTATTCTTTTACAATTTACTGAAAGTAATGTTATGAAATCCAGTTTTTTTAGTAAAACAGAAAATGTTAAAATATATACTGCAATATCTAAATTAGTGTTAGAATACACAAGTAAACAGTCCCTTGCTTTAATTTAGTCCAGGAATTTAGTAACCAATTTCAACTCTTTTCTCAGATATTTGTTTTTCCTAATACAAAAATAAGTATAAAACATGCTATCCATGTTTGAAGTATCTAAAAAATCAGTTAACTACGCACTATTAAAGAAAGGTCAGGAGAGAGAACACAACATATTTTTATAAAATCCCACGTTACCTACAACTGACGATTTCTATATGCACGTTAACCAACTGTCCTTAGCCCAAATAAAGACTACGCATCTCGGCTACGAATTTCATTTTTCTGTTTGTTTCTTTACTATAATGCTTGTTTTACTTCCATCTAAAGTGTATGCATGCATATTCTTTTATTTTGATAAGACATGGCAAATATATGAATGTCTATTATCTGATTGTGATCCGGGAATGTGATATACAAATTTTGTTGTATACATGAAAATATTGCCAATAAAACTCATTGAAACCTTATTTAATTTGAAAGTCTTAATGTCGAGCTTACTGAGCTGTGAACAAACATCATGTATTGAACTGTTTCACTAAATGGTAATGAGTTCATTATCGATATGTTAGATCAACAACGAATAATCGTATCACTGCGCGATGACAAACATTTCGTATAAATATTGAAATGTTAAACACAACATCAAAAGCTGAGCAGAAGAAATCTATTATTTCACAACCAAACTTTTGGGCTGTTACAAAATGCAGCATCTGTCCGAGATGGGCTCACTATAGAACTAAAACAAAAGTCAAAACCTAAATTACATCAGTTATGAATTGTATGCTAACTTTAGTACAATGTTCGCTTCCTACTTTCGAGAACATTTAAATAGCTTTTACTTTTCACTTGACATTGGATAAAAATGTATAAACGCGAATACATAGCGTAAACTCGTTCAAAACAAAACAAAAATAAATAAATGTACTCATTAACACTTTACTGGCTGCTAAATGCAAAATAATTTAAAGGAAATGAAATCATTTTCTATAAAACCATCAGGGCATTTGCAGAAACAGACTGACGCAATCTAACGAGCAAGAAATGAGTCATGAAAAACATTTTAATGTAGTAAGTTTGATTATGTTAAGCGTTAAAATATTTTATACAAAATACAACATTTCAAAATCTTCCCGGCCCTGCCCCAATCTGCAATGTGGTGGCCAAATCGGATTTAAAGTTAAGCCCCCAATAACCCAATTGTGTTACAAAAGTGCGATATCTTATCGTTTTCAATTGTTGCAAATTGAAGACTTATGTAATTTCTTTACTTTACGAAAAAACTGCAAAATTTTCTTTTTACTAAGTAAGGTATATAAAAAAATGGAGACAGTACAAACCACGTACAGAGAGTAACAGTAATTAAATAATGATGCATATCAATTTTGTGCAACTTTAAAAATGCCGATGCATCACTGTGTGACATACTGATTTAACTGATGTGTAAGTGTCTTCCTTTATTATCAGTAATATTTAAATGACAATATTGTTATTATTATCTATTGAAAAATGGTGAAAATCATATTTGCTCAAATAAAACTGGACGCTTGCATAATCATATTAAAATACCAAAACTAAAATGCGAATAAAACTTCATAAGTATTTAGAATTTTATGGTTACTTATTTAGTACAAAACACAATTTTTTAATACTTTTTATCTAAATAAAATTTATTGGACTTCTCTCTAGTGCTAGCATAATTCAGTTTGTGATATACGCAAATACATGACTCTTTCTTGAAATTGTTGACTTTCGTTAACAGAGAAGTAAAAATAAATGATTATTATCTCAGCTTCTTTGTAGTTATATAGAACTGTGATTTGTAAAATAAAAATAACTCCATAACTTTTAAGATTTATTTCTTCTTCTGGCTGTAGGAGACATACATGATTATAGGTTATGTTATTCAAAACATAAAAAATATTGCCTCAACTGTTATGAGACAGACAGTCACTTGAGATCAGAAAAGTGTCTTCTATGCATATAGTTAAAGTAATGATTAAAAACACAATATAACAGTTAGCATAAAAAGAATTACAATATACAAAACTATGATGAGAACCTGGGCTAATTTTTGTGGCTCCTCTCTCTGTCATAGTGATTTTAACTATTTTCTTCCATATCTATTATTATTAACTTTAATTGGCTAATAACTAATCTTTATTAAAAATTTAATTGGCTTCTTAAAGTTCCCTTACCCTGTATTTACATTCATTTTTAGGCCCTATTACCCAGTGATTTTTAATGGAACATGCCTGACACAGACATTCAGTCATCACTGGTCAGCAACATATCTACATATGAAATACACTATGATAATCTTAAAAAATAAATTTGTGTATTTAAAAATGTCTTCACATTCCTTATATTTTATGCTGATACTTTCTGCTGCTGTTGTTCCTCGATTTCTAATTCCAGTGAATTTGGTATGGGATTTCTCGATGGTCCATAGATATGACGTTTCTCTATTGAGTTGGCATACCATCCACTTTCATCTTGCCACGTGTTACGTCCTGGTCGCCTGTAATCAGCTGTATCTGTAAACTGTGAGTGACATTTCTTATATGCTACTGAGTTATCGACGGGTGCAGGTGGTTTCATCTGAAACATGCAATTATTGGTTTGATGTTATTTGTACCAATGCAAGATAGATTACCTACAAACCTCCTTACAAACTAAAGAATTCTTTTTTATTAAGCCTCCTTTAAAAACTGAATAAAAGCAACATAATTGATATTTAGTTTTCTAACTTATAAAAATAGTATTCTGTTTAAATTTAGAGTATACTTCTTATGACTATAAACCTAACAAAATGCATTGCATCAAAGCAAAAATAGATGTTTGTAGCTATATGCCACATCAAAAATACTAAAAAAACTCACATAAATTTGCTATTTGGTATTAAAAATCAGAAAAAATGAGTATTAACATAATTGTATAAATTTCCTGTATAGCAACACTATGTCTATATATTTGAAACCATGTGCAAACTAATACTAAGTACAACATGATATACTAAATACTATACTTATGGTTAGTACTATCATATATGGCATGTGAGTGACACCTACTGGATCTTTGAGGTACTAAAGGCGCTATCCTATCTAAACGACCATAGTTGTTAAGAGGGGGAAATAATGGCCTATATGGGCCTGGCAGTTCCATGGTACAAGGTGGTACATATTGCGACATGTATTCTGATTCCATCGCATGATAGTTGTAATGAGAATGAGTATACACTATAGGTGCTAAACGTGGAGGTCGACCGACGGCTACAAACTATTAATAACTTTCATAATACTTGTGATAAAGGTACAGATATCAGGTTAATAGAAAATATTTCATTTACCATGGTTTGAATTAAAGCTGAAATAATACAACTCTTTGAATACCAGCACATACAAAAACATAGATAATGTCCTATTCCGCTTAATTAGATTGAAATGAAAATGCTCTTAATTGTAATACTGCTGTTATTAACCACTGTATTTGAGTTAGTACTTCATGAAATAATATTTTTTAAACATCATATATATATATATATATATAAATGATACAAAAAAATTAATGTGCTATTCAAATTAAAAAGGAACTGTTTTATTACAAAGATGTATATTCGTATGTAATAAAAAATGTAAACAACACTAAATAAAACTTTAAACCTTCATTACATACAAAACTTTCCATGTGATCTCAACACTTTTATAAGTGATAGCGACATCTGATGGCCACAGATATACATTTACATATTCATATTGCCTTATGCACTGTCTCCTATAAAATTTCATGTTTGAATACATTTGCTTAACTAAGGATGACCTTGGTTCACTCTCCTCATTTAAGTAAATGAGCCTAGCCCATCTTTTCAAAGTGCCTAATGATTATTCATATCTTTTATTATAATACTAATGATAGGAGGGAGTGTTATGACTTACCTCAGCAGGGACGTATTCATATGGTGGCTTGAAATCTGCTAGATGTGTTGTTTCTAGATGAAATTTGTTATGATCAGGATGATGACGTGGCAAAACAGAACCATATCCTCTCTTTGGCTTACCTGTGTCTCTAAAAAATTTAAAAACAAACGATTTAGTAAATAAACTTTAAATGTAAGAAAAAATGTATTGTGTGTTCTAACTGTTCAATAAGTATCTTAAGGATATATGTATACTAAATAACCACTTGCACTTACTTTAGTTAACTGAATGACTGTTTGTTTCTGTTCCCCAAATTTATAATGGTAGCACAAAGCATTGCCATATCATTTTTATTTTACATATTTCAAAATTAAAAATACAAGATTTTCATAATTATTTAGAACTTCATTTCACATGCCTGTATTTGGTGAGGCATGCTCCTGCAAAATCATAATGCAACTGAATTTTACAACCTTAGGAAATAAACATAAACAGATAGTACTGCACGGTCACCAATGGGTTTCCCCCCTTAGATTGTTAAACAATCAAGGTCCACAAAAAATCCACAAAATTAACTAGACATTTAAATATCTACTGCTCAATTTGACATCAAACTGGAAAGCAAGACCATTCATATGCTTATTGACTATCCTTGGTGCTGACATGTTACCTGTCTATATTGGCATGTCCAATAGTCTGTACATTGACCATTGGGTGTTTTGTAGGGGTTTCTTCATAGTCTGGTTTTGTTAACAGTTGGGCACAATGGTCCATATAAGTTGTGGCAGGTAAAGTCTGAAAGCAATGAAAATGGATTAAATACAACTGGAAATATTAAATACCTTTAAAATTTGACGTGGATGTTTAAGGTATGTGTAATAACGACATATAATTTTTGACTAAAAACGAAACCTATGAAAAATTTCTTCCTATCATATAAATACAATTCTAATAATTTTCAGTATTAAGACTCACCCCATCTGTGACTGATGCTATCCGTTTGTAAGTCGATTCAGTAAGGTTTCTAGCGTTGTCATAATTAATATCATAATCTTTCGGCTCAGATTCTCTAGCTTGGTGCCTGGAAAAACACAAATTTTATCATGAAGGTTTATAGATTGCAAACTCAATAAGCTAGTATAAAACCTTATTTATGAAAAAAAAAGTCAGTCTGCTCAATATATCCTTTAATATTTAATAAATTAAAAAATAAGACAGCATTGTATGTATACCATCTTAGCATCAAGGTTTTTTATCCACAATATACTTACCAGTTTGAATTTAAAATTGTTCTGCTGTAGTTCATGTGGTTAGACCTTAGGAAAAGTGATCCTTTAGGTTCCATTTTTGCAATATTTGTGTTAAACTGACACGATTTTATTGAGCCCAAAATCAGTAGCCAGTTTTTTTTCTCCAAATGGTGTGTCTTGCTGCCTAGTCACATATCAACATGCTGTGTAACCTACATATATATAAAATAGTACTAAATATTCTGCCCAATGGAAACGCATTAAGCTGAATTAAATGTCTTTTAAAACAATTGAGCGTGTTTATCAAAGTTTTTTTCAGAGATAAATAGTTATCCTTTTTATTTATACATTGAAATGCACACCGACACCAAGATAGAATTCGTCCGCTCAATTGTGATTCGCCGGTAGTACCCAATGTTGTTGTGACAACAACTATCTATTCCCACAGTAAATTATCTACGAAGAAACAAACAGATAATTTCTTCCCACCTCTACTTAAATTTTGTAAATGGATAAGCAAACTAACTTTAAATAAGATGATTTGTAAAATGTTAAATTCCATGAAAATAGTTTATAATGCTATTTATGAGGTACTGTTGTACTGCTGTTCCATCAATGGCCTTGACCTTGTCAAAATGGCACATGTGCAAACAGACAACAATGTCAATGAAAAAAGTGGTCTTCCTTCTACCAGCGAAATCTTAGGAAAATGTGGTTAAGTGATAGCGATATTTTGACAGCGATATTTCACTTTAATTAACATTTATAGGCTCAGTCTGATATAAAGCTGTCCGCGGCGATTAAGAAGGTTTAATAAGAAGATGTTTGTTCTCAAATGAGCCAAATGAAGGGAGTCCAAACAGACGAAAAAAGCACTGAAAAGTTACAAAAACAAAACAAGTGACATGTATCTGTATCTGTATAAATACGTTGAAATGCTAATTTCTGGTATATAATAAACGGTGAGAGAGAGTAGCAACAAATTAATCGCGATTTAAGGCCGCCTTGAAACTGTCTACTGACTTCTTGACGACTTCTTGACGACCTCTTCCCTCAGTTGGTTCCAAGCTATTACAGACTGAGTGCTTGGAAAGAATGAGTGTCTATAAATATCCGTATTACAAGGAGTGATCTGAAAGCAGCGAGTATTGTTTGTAGAGTATTTTGTTAATATATTACTGGTATCATAATCCGCAAACTGT
>JAOXYB010048458.1:0-12003 GCA_028565635.1 Phoronis ovalis | reverse complement strand
TTTATATAGGGATTTAAACTCAATTTTTAACAAAAATGAATTTAAAAATACAACAAGGGTCTAAACTTAGACTATACTGTTGCATGCATTATTACCATTTTTATTAATATGTTTCGCAAATTTTTGCCGAAACCCGGGTTAGTAGAAATTAAGGATCTGATATAATTTGGTTAAGCACAATAAAATGTAGGTGCGATTCAATTTATTTTTCCAAAAATTACGCCTTACATTTAAATTCAAGCATTACTTATGCAAAATTCTGCCAAAATGGCAACCCTTATCAGCACATTTATGAAGTAACATATATTATATGACTGTTTAAAGTGACAATATAATTAATCCAATACCCTTCGCCTCTAGATTGTGGCATGTGGAATGCTACGATTTTTTAACTAAACATCCTCATGCAGCCACGACTGTAAACTGTTATTAATAGAAATTAAGCTGAAATATGCTTGGCTCATTCAAAGTATAAAAATTTTAATTTTACAAAAATTAGAGTGATTATGTAGTGCTTTAACTATTCGACACTATAACCATACCAAATAATACTGCATTACTGGTATATAATGCTTGCAACCATTGATATTTTGGATGTGTGTATCTTTGGGCAGCCATTTCTTACAACTGCCTATACACCTCCTTAAGAAATACTAACAAATGCAGACAGTTCCACTCAGTATTTTATTTTGCCTTTCTTTTCATGGTTGTTTACACGTGGTAATGGGACACTCACTCACAATGACATCATAGCTGCTTTTAATTCATAGACTCTTTTAAGTTACTAGTTTTATCCACCAGGAGATACTATGAGAAAATGTGTGATTTGAGGTTTAGCCCAGCATTCCAAGCATTGAAAAATATCAATTTTTCTTCCATACATCAATTCATTTATTTACTGACAAAATATCATCAAAGTTTCCCAAAATTGTATCAGATTTAGGAAGAATTGTTTGCCAAAACTATTTATTTTGCAGCAAAGTAAATAACCATAGCTTTAGCAGCAATAAAATATTATTAATAAAATATACTATTTTATATTGTATGAATAATATCAGTAATGATGGGGTCATAATGGTTAACCATAATTAGACATGTTTCTATTCATACACAGCGTTCTGGTAGAATCACAGAAAGCCTTTTGAAAGTAATTGAATAAATCTTGTGTCTGTTTTTCTTCTTATGAAATGTCATGCATCATGCCTAAGTTCATACCAATATCACAATAATTGCTCACAGCATATTCATAAAAAAACTGCAGAACATGAAATCAAATGAATAAAAATCTTGATGAAAAATTTTGTAATATGATATAATGAACAGTAGAGTCCATTTTACAATACCTAGTATTCATGTTTTGTATCAAGCAGTACTATTTCTAGTAAGTTTCCAGTCACATCCACCAGCGAACACTAGATTTGAGGGCTAGCTAAACAGTAAAAATGAAATGAAAAACAACAGACTTTCTTCATTTCAATTCCATTTATTAACTGATAATTTTTGCTTACATTTCCTAAGTTTATAGAGGGTATAGGAAAAATTATAATTAATTTATTTCACAGCAGAATTAATTTAATTTAATTCAAAAAATATAGCTGTATACAACATTATACATGGTGACTTGAACCACATACCTTAGCATACACCCTACTGTTGATCTCATAATGTATAAATAATCGAAATTTCGCAATAACTTTGGGAAAAACATAATTTCCTTCAAGGCACCTGAATAAAAGTGAAAACGGCGACACTACTTAATGTAGATATACTTGTTTTCTATGTTAATTTTACGTCCAAGTTTTTAAAACATTTGAAAAATTTAAAATACCACGTTCTACATTAGGTGGTGTCGCCGTTTTCACTTTTATCCAGGTGCCTTGAAGGAAATTATGCTTTTCCCAAAGTTATTGCGAAATTTTGATTATTTATACATTATGAGATCAACAGTAGTGGCAATTTCGGCAACCTGCAATCAGATACGGTTCAGTTACATGCTTATGTTCTTTCTGTCACATACTGCTTTGCAAAAAAATGTATTTGTTGTACAAAAAAAGACTCACCGTAAAGTAGCATTTATATTCGTAACATTTATTTCTAGCCTCAGCATTTCACTTATACTTTTATTGTAGTCCTGAAAAAATATAGACATAAGACATAAACTTTTTATACAATTATATAACCCTTCTACTAATCGAGTTTAGTGTTTGAACTGATAGCATTCTTTGAGACAAAGAAAGTATTAGATCTCCAAGAAGTGCACAGAATTGACAAGTACTATATCGCAATAGATGTATAACTAGATTTTAGCTGTGTATGATTTACCTGTGTATAGTTTGAACAAGGCTGATGATCATGAACTGTCTTCCTTATCACATATCCTAATATCAGTCCAGTGAAAAACACAGTTACCCCAAATAATACTTTTAAAATAAGTCCTTTTTTTCCTGACAAACATCCTTCAAATCTTGATGGAATTGTTTTTCCTGCTTGGCTATAGTCTATAGTAATATGATCCTTATCTCCATCAATGCCATCACCATTTGTCCATCTTTTGTAGGTTCCCTGAGCATATCCACTAGACATGTTTAAGATCTGAAATCATAGCTCACACCATAACATTATAGGTCATAATGGGTGATTTATGTAAGCCTATTAAATTCATTAGCAAACATTGTTTAATTTAAAGTATATAAGCATTTTGCAAAGTTTACTTTTAAGGACTCCAGATACAAAAACCACTGTTATTTGACTATATCTTTCTTTATAAATTTTCATAATCAAAATGAAGAGATAGGCATATAAAACTATACATTTTTTGAATGTTAATGCAAAGGCAAAAGGTTGAAAATATTTCTAATGATCTGATAAATGCCCATTTTGGGAAAAAAATGTGTTTTATGAATATTTGGAAAAAACGTTTGCACCTACAAAGTTGAAATTTGGAAAAAATTATCAAATTTATAAAATTTTGCTTAGTTTAAAGGTTGTGAATTTTTAAAGTTTAAAGGTCAAGATTTTGTTAATTTGGATCTGACCCTTAAATTTAAAAAAATCTGAGAGACATTTTTGTAGATATGTATGTATAGCTGATCTGTGCAAAGTTTCAAATTTGTAGGTACAGAGGTTTTTGACCTAATTTTTTTTTTTATTACAATTCGTAAAACACATTTTTGTCCCTAAAATGTCTGTTATCAAGTCATATGATAGAATTCAAATTATTTAATCTCAGGATTTGTAAAATTTAGAGTATTAACTTTTTTAATGTGTGTACTTTTATGTCTTTTATATGACTATCTCTTCATTTTAATTGCTAAAACATAGGCTGAATTACATATACACCTCTCTTTGTATCTCGGGCCCTTAAATATCATCATTAAAAATTTTGCTTCAATTCAATTCTGTTTTGAAAGGTAATTACTAGTTTGTAGTGTTAAATTAATACTGATAAAATGATAGTTTGTACCTAGGATATATAAACTTCTAAGAGTTTTATATATCCTAGTTTGTACCTAGGATATATACGGTATATAAACCTCTAAGAGTTTTATATATCCTAGTTTGTACCAAATGTGCATATAGTTGTTAACAATAAGCATACTGTTTGACGTTTTCGTTTATGTTATATGACACCATGACTTTTAAATCATGTGAAATGTACCTGGACACAAGTGTTACCATTGGCATTGAACTGGGTGAACTAATCGCAAGCACTTAAAGTTAAGTTGAACCCCGTTCCGAATTCAAAAACAATTGATCTGCACTGTCTACGTACTAGCTGAGATTAATATATCTATATTAGTTTCAAGTACTAGTTTTAATACATTCTCAACTTTGGTTAAATAAATACAGGGGCCTTTATTGTAAAATATAATAAATTATAAATACAGAACAATAGACAGTTGTTCTGTTCTTTTTTTGAAGTGGATGGTTTTGTTGATGTCGCGAATTTTACTAACCAGCTCGTAAACTCTGTCATATAAATCGATATCAAATATGCATTCCCTTTGAGGATAACTGCTAAATGATAACGTACTTATAACCGGCTTATAACTCGCCTATTTCAGATTCTCAACCTCGGCAGAAGATGAGTCTTCACCATTGAAAATGTTTTGTACTCTCAATACCAGCCTGATATTGAATGATTTTCATAGAAATAATATATTTTATGAGGTAATTATATTGCTTAGTAGTGTAACTTAGACGTCAAAATAAGATGTGTTCCTAAAGAACTATTTTTTGTTTTACTTTCACTCTTAAAAGAGTTTCAAGCACACGACACGAGATTATGTATAGAGACCCGCACCCAACAAAAGCGCAAGTAATCATTGGCTGACAAATTAAGGTATTGAACTAGTCTCCTGTTTTCTCGCTAGGTGTCGCTAATATCTGAGTTTTGTTTTGCGATACGCAGAGACTTGTCTTGCAACCTAAATGTAAAAGATGAGTCGCAATTCAACGAAAAGAGAATTTGAACAGAGAG
This sequence comes from Phoronis ovalis, assembly GCA_028565635.1. NCBI lineage: Eukaryota > Metazoa > Phoronida > Phoronidae > Phoronis > Phoronis ovalis. The sequence continues at coordinate 7,523 of JAOXYB010048458.1, read as the reverse complement.
AGAGAGAAACAATTTAAAAATGCACTATTTTATAATACATTTAAATTATTTTTATGGTATTTCCATTTTTTTAATGATGTAGTTTTCGTGCCGGTGCATAGTTATATCTTAGTTATATCTCGATTTATACAAGTGATCACTATGCTGAGTGCTATTAAAGGCGTTGAACTTATCATTCCTCATAACTAATTCCATCATTTCCTCATAACGCAACTGGAATAAATGTGAAACAGTTTTAGCACTTCTTTGTTGAGCCCTTTCAACTTTTCTGATCTTGTCTGATTTATGGCATATTAAGTTTTTTGTGTCAACTGACATCTCGGTCAGAACAAATATTTTTAAGAACAGATCCATTGTGTGTCCTTGCATTATAATTTATGGTTTATATAATTAATTATTTAATGTTCTTTCGATAATTCCTGAGGGTTTAGCTTTTTTGATCTCATTTTTTAAAGTTTATTAAACATTTAGTTGGGCTAAAAATGACACCCATTTATGATCAGTTTCTTCCAACACAGTATTAATTTCTCTTTGTAAACCATTATCCGGCATATGATATTTGTGTTGAATGTTATACTTTTATAAATGCATGTTGTGTCGTTTGTCGCGGCCATGTATCTGACCAATTACATAGATCACAGCCCATTTCAATGTCAAAACAGAAGCATAACTTCAGACTTTTGGAGCAAATAATTATATAACTATTATATAGTATCTTACACTTCTGACAGTCATTTATGAAAATCACCAATCTGAATATTGGTCTAAGGACGCTACCTTGTGATATTGCATTAGACCAAAAAAAGAAACATTTACGTTTCCCGTATCCGTGCGGGACGCTTCAAACTTGCCGGTCAGGCCTTTTTTCGCTAAATAATAATAAAAAAATATATTCAACCCGTGCGGGTCGTTCCACACAACACGGGTCAGTCTCTGACAAGCAAACCCCTATTCAATGTATTTGGACAACGGTGAAAGCTGCAAAAAAATATCCAGTTTAACTATTACCTCTACCGCATCGTACTCGTACACTTCTTTAAACTCAAAACAAGGTTACTACAAAAAATAATGTCTCCGAAAAGCACAACAAACAAGAAAGACAAAGCGACTAAAATTTTATGGCAAAAAAAATATCAAAAAATATCATATAAATATCTTACGGTATTCTGTGAGATAGATTTTAGATGTCGCAAAACTATTATATTTCATCTATGATTTTTTCACCACTGTTTTATAAAGCTTGCAGCATGTCTTCAATTTTTGTATTGAGCAACCCTTTTCAAAATGGGGGCGAGCATTTCTAATCTTACTTATCCTTAGGAGGATTTTATGCTATATTAATATCATGGCTTTAATCTCTGTGTCTATTGTCTGTGACAAAAACTATAAGACTTTTTAGACTTGTTACATGTGAGTGTGAATCTAATATATCATTAGAATATCAATTTACGAAGATTTGTCGCGTGGAATTTTGGACAAGGGCGATAAGTTTTACCAGGGTATGAGACGGACATAGTTGAAAGAGTAATTAGTGCAAACAAACTGATTTTTTGTTCGTTAAAATGTGCAATTTTACTAGTTAAGATAGAAACAGTGAACTTTCAAACTTTGCAGGCTTTTTTTAATAGGCCTACTGTAGAAGTAGTAAGTTTTGTGTATGGCAATATTGTGATTTTTTAATAAGTATAACTGGAGCAAGTGGAATACTTGCATGGTATGTCTCAGCTTCAAAAGTTATACAAACCGTGTGTTTTGCTTCTTATAGTACACGGGAAAATTTACATTAAAAAATTAGTAAAGTATGGACTCTTCAACTTGTATGTAAAACGGGCCAGCAGAGATAAGTAAACTTTGTGGCTAAGCCAAGGTGACTGACTTGACACCTGTAGGCCCAGGGTTACTCAGAATTTGCCCCACCTATTTAATGCAATATTGCATGCGTATTCTGTAATTTTGAACGTTTTTAATAGAGCAAGTGGCTCTATTTATATCAAATGTTTATTTTTTATATTGAGGACATCTTTATTTATGTAAAAATTTTAAAAGAAGCCTGGTCACCGTGTCATTCTTTGAGAGTGTGATATTAAAACCAACATTTTTTCCCTGTTTTCACGGGAAAAAGCCTGGTCACCATGATACGGGAAACATAAGTGTTCCTTATGATTAATTACATTATTCCAATTAGATAGCCTAAAGCATTGCTTTCTTTTAACTGAACATCTACTAGACTTGCTCAAGTCCCTGTGAACTTAAAAAAAAAAATTTAATGTTCATTTCTCTTTTTTATGTGTTTTACATCAGTGTTTTTAATTATCTCGAAATATATATGTTGAGTGTTAGCCGTCACCCAACATATATATGATAGTAAAAAAAAAAAAATTCGAGATAATTAAAAACACTGATGTAAAAGACATAAAAAAGAGAATTAAACATAATTTTTTTGTCACAAGGACTTCAGCAAGTCTAAACATCTACAACAAATATATATTAACATCTGATCTTCAAAATCGTACTAAAAGCTCCAGGCTCATTTAATAACCTCACACGAGGGGCAGACAAAAACTGGACATAGTCAAACGCTATACCAAAGTCAAAAATATGGAACACCTCAAACTGTGCTAATAAGTTTTCATGACTTCCAGGATTTCAACTCACACAAGATCTGTCCAGCATAATACCATACTGGTCCATTGTCCTGGGGCCACATGGGTCAAAGTGTTGGTTTTTCAATCAGGCACGTAACGTGTGCGTTTCGCGATAAGGGTATATATTTGGCTAAATATTGGCAAATGGGGTGTTGTTTTTACAAGGAATGCACATTTGCCAAAGGTTATGTTTTTACCATTCAAATGTATACAGATGCCTAGTAAAATGGACATGTTTTTCATCATAACGTGCGATCGAGTAATCAGGGTGGATACCCGCGCAGCAACATTCTTACTTATCTGATGATTTTTACTGAATGAGATCTGCCAAAGGGTAACTTTTTAAACCTACCGTCTTTCAAACGGGTGCTTTTTTAGCATGCTATATACGCGTTCAGCTTTATAGGGTCTTTTTCTTAAAATCTATATTCGTGTATGTAGACCCACCCTTTACACAAGTGATCCCCCGGTCCACAGTAAATTCCCGGTAGTAAATTACGCTGTATCACTTGTTTCAATCCTTTTAAGCATGTTGTACACTATTGAAGCCAAGCATCAATATAGAGCTAGGATTAAACCTGGTTTAAAACTCCTCAGGATACTAAGATCAAACCAATAAGCAGATAAATGTAATGCAAGTTCTATGCAACAATACCAGACATAAATGTCTCTAATTAGTTAATATGCACTATACTTGTTTAATAACATTTACTGATTTCTTCAGTAGAGTGGAACCGTCAATTGTTTTTCGGATGGTCAGATAAATGAAAGTATTCATTTAGTGTGAACAACAATAAATGCAAAGGGCAAGAACTTTGTTGAAGGCTTTGTAGCAATGTTTAATGCCTAGTCATTTTTTTAAACTAACCAACTTCTCGTTATCTTCTTAATAATAATTTATTATCTGCCCAATTCTGGCATACGTGTATGCTCTATATGTACTTGATCGCATGACTTGACCTGCTTTAAAACAATGATAAATTGTGAATTTCTACATTTGTACCCGCTCTTACTGCATCGCACTAACATCAGATCGTGTCTTCTGCTTTTAAATAATTGTTTATCATTTTATGATTTTTAAGTTGAGATAAAATAAAATGACTTTTAAATTTTTTTTTATTGCATTTTATAGTTTAATAGCTACAACAAAAAACGACTCATATAACTAATTTTGCATGCTATTGTTCACTGTCCTGAACCCTATTTTGATGACAAAGCAAAACGAACAAACGAACAAATAAATTTGTTAGAAATTAGTAGATGTTGGCACATATATATAAAGGTTATATTCTATTATATTGTATTCATTATATACATAGATATTTAAAACGTACAGCCGTGTAATTTAGCACTGCCTTACAGAACAGCCATGCAAGGATGAAGGGGAAAACCGAGTTATTTTTTTGCATGCTGGCAATTTGCTGTTGTACTGTTGCAACTTATGGACCCAGACGATCAAAACCAAATATCATTCTTGTAGTTGTTGATGATATGGGTAAGATTTTTATTTATGTTTTTCTTTTTACTCACAACGTTTACATTGATATTTTTACAATACAACTTTGCGTGCAGTGAGAAGATATGAGCTACCGTATTTTCTGAAATATAATCGCGATTATTAAAAAAAACTGCTTTTAGGAGGGGCGATTATTAGATGAGGCGATTAATAGAGAGGGACGATTATTAACTTCTTTGTGCTCCTGGCATTAATATTTTAGATTTTTTTAAAATTATTGTTAGCGATACATAAGGTAGTTTTTGAAGATTGTCAGTTTATCAAACAAAATCGACTTATTTTGAGCGAAATTCTGAGTGTAATGGAATTTTTTTTTTTAAAGAAAAACTCTTCCAAATCTTAAACGAACAGTAAGTTTATTTTGTTGGTCACATACCTAGAGAAATTTGTGCAGTGTATACCACGTTGCTCAACATGGAAACATAATTATTGTGAAAGTCATCTGCAAGAAGCGTAAATCACCTCCTGCCGTACTCGGTATGGAAATTCTGTTGGAAATATTATTGCATGCAGGTGATCCCAAGTTTGCAAGCCAATCACTTATTAAAGATGATAGTACCATATTACCTTAAAACCCAAAAAAGAGCTAACCAGCTACACATAATAAAAAATTAAAATGGGTCTTCAATTCGAATTGCCTCCCCCGGGGCGATTATTGATTTATTTTAGTTACCAGAGGGGCGATTATTAGAGAAAATACGGTACCCAAGAAACAAAATAATAAAGGTTCTGTTTTTAAAGCTGTTATGTTTTAGCTACTTTTTGTCAAAACGTGGAGAGTATACAGCCACGTGACGGGGGCCAGATAATGCATCAGGTTAAGTTGCCATCTCTGCTTCAAAGAAAGTATTAAAAACCAATACTTTTCCACAAGAGTTCCAGCTTAATAAATATAAATACACTAAAACTTCAAGTTCCTCAAAGAAAAACCATATCCATGCAGTGCAGAAATTAATTGCATTGATGTGTACGCCAGAATTGAAGTTTACAAATCTAATTTCAGTGGATATTAACCAAAACAGACTGAAGCTACTTTAAAGTTACTAAAATATCTCCATATATATGCGGACATTAGAAAGAGCTCTAATATTAAACTTAGCTTTTGGCAACACGAATAGAAGTAGAAAATATACATGTGTATAAAATAGACAAGTACACCGTATGTCCTCTCTATTTTTAAAAAAATGTTTAATAAAATTATATACATGTCTATATATTGGTTCGTTTCATATATTTCTTTTGATTTAATGAGAATTCATTTATCATTGTTATCCACCTCAATGAAATATTTGGCATTCCCTGTGCTGTTAATTACTATTTGTACATATTAGACTGTTAATAGCTGTCTCTGATGTTGTAGATAATTTGATTAAATATCGAATAATTTGTTAGAATTTTGAGCAGTTTTTAAAAAAAGGAAAATACTGGTCAATTAGACAAAAATAAATATAGCGTAAAATATTTCTCACCATATAGTAGTGTGCGTATATTATTTCAAAAGTATTATCAGTCACTGCGCGGTTACGGCTATTGTTTCCTAGAAAGAAGCTTTAATTTTGTTGGAGCATGTATAACAGTAAACTTGTAAAATGTATTTAACATTTGTAACGACTGATATCATATAATAAATCTAGACATATAATTTCTCATTTTCTGTTGTTAAGCTAATTACTCACAGTTAAATTTATTATGTTTTAATGAGTAACTTTTGAAAGTAAACTACTCATTTTTATTTAAAATATAAAATTTGCATATTAAGTTGTTGCGTTTTGCATATTCAGCAATATTCGTAGTGACGTCATATTATATAATAACAAAGGTAGGAACTTGAACATTTTCTACCAATGATATTAAAACAAACATTCTTGTTTCTACTTAGTTACCCAACAAGAGTCGCGTGTTTCAAGTCCCAAAAAATAGGATAGCAATAGTGGATTAATAAGAAAGCTAACAAGCTTTGTCCATTTATGAACGATACACCTTGCAAGGACACCTACGATAAACATGGATAGGTGGATAAGATCGGAAAAGGCTTTGCAGATTCTGCAGATCTATATCTTCGCGTGTATCAACTAAAAAATAGTTTTTGTTTTGATTTCAGGGTTTAATGATATAGGTTTTAATAATCCATTTATCAAAACCCCAAATCTTGACAAGTTGGCAAGAGAAGGAGTAATCTTCGACAATAACTACGTTCATCCCATATGTACAGCGTAAGTTTTATTGTTTATACGTGAAATCTTAATTAATCAATCAACCAAACCCTTTTTTCAACCGCCTTGCGCCTTGTCCAGGCAAATATTCAATGATCTGTGATTTACTCGTGGTTATACAGTTTGTTCTTTAATTTACATGTAGGATATGAATCTGGAATGGAAATTTCTCATGATGCATAACAAAATATTTTCGCGCTGAAAATTGCAAGAAAGCAAATTACCTACTAGGTTTCTTCAAAGGAAATTTTAGTGCTGATGGACAGTGCTATTAAAACACAAGAAAACGCTAACTTATTTCGTGACTGGATGTTTCCACTTTTACATAAACATATTAAAATGTCACAAATTATTTTTAAAACGTATTAATGAAGTAATTAGGCAAAAGCACTGGCTAAATTGAAGACAATGTATGTTTTATTTTTCAGTTCTCGCGCTGCCATAATGACTGGTGTTTATCCTTTTCGAAGTGGTCTGAGTGTGATTTTTCCCCAAAAGCCGCAGTATGTGCCTCTTGAGTACAAGTTCTTGCCAGAGAGAATGAAGGAGTTAGGCTATGCTACAGCCCTCGTAGGAAAGTATGTTTACTGGCAGAAACTAGCATTTTCTTCAATAGCGTTATAAAACTCACTTTTTTAAATGGTCTGACTTGTTTTAGTTTTTGTTCATAAATGAAATGTAATACTTACGAACTTTCCCTTTTTGATACCACGGCCCGTAAATCATTAGCAACTAGAAAGCATTCAATAATCCATTGTATTTCTTACATCTAGATGGCATCTTGGAATGTGTAACGAAAAGTTTACACCAACTTCTCGAGGATTCGACAGTTTTTATGGTTACTTAAATGGCTATATTGATTATTATGACCACACAATTTTTGGCGGCCTCGATCTGAGAGATAACGAAAAGCCTGTAACCGACAAAGACGGTGTTTATACTACCGTAAGTTCACAAAAAGATCCTCAGTTGAAGTTCATTTATTTATTGATTCTTTTCCATAATTAATCTCACAGAAACACAGTTATTCTTGGATGCAGTACACTTATATTCCTTTTACACATGCCTTGAGAGGTGATTAATCACAGTCAGCAGGCTGGAAAGTTGTTTCAATATTTTAGCAGTGGAGAAAAAGGAAAATGAGGTTAT
>JAOXYB010048436.1:0-12007 GCA_028565635.1 Phoronis ovalis | reverse complement strand
GCTCATATTGGTTCATTGCCACGCCAAGGATGATAACAATGCAGTATATCCTATAGATAGGATAAACAGCAAAAAATGGGTACTGATAAAAATAAAATGAAAATAATGTTAGATTACTAGTACATGAGTACCCACCTGTCAACTACATAAACCTGATTTCCATCCTTCTTATCTGACGTTCCACAAATAAAATCCAACCAACGGCGCTTCAACGAATGCTCATCACCTGGTAATTAAGATAAATATTGCTTTAGAAAAAGCAATGAATACTGGCCGTAAATAAAGATAAGGTTATAATTTAATTGTAATATTGCTATATTTATTATCCAAAGCTTAATTATAATTTTGGTTCAAGTACCAAAAAAATATTTCATGATGTAGCAGAGTTTATGATTACACGTGGTCTATACTATATTAACGTACATTTGAAACAAGAAGTAACACTATATTTCTGAAACATTCACATGATATATAATTGATATGATTACATGTGCACTACTAGTATTTGATAAGGTTACAGGTACCAGTGTTAACTTCCTGTTGTTTTTCCGTGGCGGCTGCATCATTACTTTCGGATTTGTTGTCCTGCACATCAAGTTTAGTCATTTCAATGTCTTCCATCTTATTGTCTCCTGTCTTAACCGCATCGTATTTTTCTCCAGCGTCGTTTCTAGTCCACCAGGTAACATATTTTAACTGCACAAAAATATAGCATTATGGTGCAAAATTGTGTTGCAAAACGTAGATGTAATAAATAGATCTAATAACTCCCTAAAAAGGTCAATAAAAATTAATTGTAAATGAGATCTGTGAGTCAATATAACGTCCGCAAATTTTTAATGTTTTTTATGTTTTCTTATACCACATCGCTATCACAACTGAAGCAGCTGGTTGTCATCATTTGCGACAACATAGAATTAAAAGGGATTTTTTAGTTTATACAATCATGTGTAATACGGAGTGAATGGTATGTAGCATGGCAATGTAAAGGGAGGTTGAGTACTACATGTAATTTACTCCTAATTTACTAAAAACTAAATTTAAAAAGACCAGTTATCTAAAAATAGAACGTATATGAAAAATTATAATTCAGTTTGTGTTTGTACCTCTTCCTCTGGCTGAGGCTTCGTAAGCAAGCTGACTATAACAATGCACACGGTCGTAATCACAACACTGATAGGTCCGTAATGTGAATAATGAACTTTGTACAAGATTTCAGGTCGAGTTTCTGGTTCTCCACAGTTTGGTTCAGGATAAACGAAGTCCAATACCATCCTTATTACACCACACGTATGAGCTATCAGTACGCCGTAAAAAGCGCCCTTTAAAAATACATAATGTGAAATACATAACTGTGCATGCCAACATTTTAACTTTTTTAAATTTATTAATGCCTCTTGCATATTCAATCTGTATGCAAACGCGGGAAACAATATTGATAAACAACCGATTAAAGATGTATAACAGAATGAAACCATATAAAAATCAGAAAACAGCAATGATCTCGTAAATGGATAATTGATATCGAAATGGTTTAGATACATAAGAATTTGGCTGTCAATGTTTTGGTATATATCAAGTATACACAGTATTCCGTTCCGTTAGTCGTGGAGGAATAGAATACTGCAGTAAATATACGTACGCCACCACCTAAGGACAGACCTTTCTCAAGGGTCAAGGTTATGACCTAGTACTATACTTAAAGAACTATAGGGATGAGGAATGTTGGTAGCTGAAGATCGTGGATGAAGCATTTTAATGATAATAATTACTTGTTCGTTCATTCGTTTCCACATAATAGCAAGGAAGAAGAGAATGCCAATCGGCGTCCCTAAGTACCCTTGTATAGCTTGGATGTAGTTAAACAGTTGACCGCCTTGAGACGAAGAGACCATCGGAATCCATAAAATACTGACCACGCATAGTACAACAATAAAAAGCCTATAAATACAAAACAAATAATACATAAAGTTAACATGAATCATATTTGAAATTGGACTTTCAACTACATCGATTTAAATCTTCAGTTGAATCTTAGCGGTGCCTTTAATAAAAGCCCGGGAATAAAAGCTGCAATGATAAACAATTAGCCGCAGGCTGGATGCTTTTAGACATATTTTATATACTTGCAACATAAATGTCATTTTTATTCAATTTATTATCATGCATGGCTTCCAACGATAAAATTGGAAGATTGTTCTTGCACTGGTTCTTTTTTTCTTTAGCAAAATTTGTCCGAAGTTTTTCACAGAAAGTACTAGTTAGATATAACCGAAATGTTGTAAACATGTGCACATATATATAGACATGAAGGTTGACGGACATCTTTACTGAAGCCAAAATATCGGCCATGAGAAAGTTAAACTAAGAGGTTGCAAGTCATCTAGAGGTCAAGCGTTAAAAATTTTTTGAAATGAGGTCTTTACATCATTTATTTATAGGTTATCCTGAGATCATGGGGTCATTTGAGGTCAAAAAAATAAATTCTCAAAATGAAGTCAATAGGTCATTATAAACGTCCAGAGGTCATAATTTTTGCCTTTGCTGAAGAACTATCTATTTATAATTTTGTTTTATTTTTACAAACCTGCCAACAATCAGTAATTCTCTCTCGGAAGCTTTTGCTCGAAATCTACGCCACAAGTCCATGGTGAATACTGTACTAGCGCTGTTGAATATAGAAGTAAGCGAACTCATAATGGCTGAGAGCATCACAGCCATAAGTAAACCTTTCAAACCTTAATAAAAAAGTATGCATTTTAAGAGTTTCCGTCAAAAAAAGTTGTTTACTGTCTAGGGTGGGATAAAATGTATTAACTTTTAGAAAACTTTATTTAAAAATCAAATCATGCATAGGGAAGGTGAGAATGAAGACCAGAACCCCTGGTTTCGTTGATTAGATAGACTGGCGTTTTCTCCCAGGGCCGGTTTAAGCTAGTGCGGGGCCTGTAGCATAGATATGTGCGAGAGAAAAATATCAGTTCAGTAATCGAAAAAGGTCGCTGAAACGTCTCCGTGCTGCAAGAAAAAATTTGACAAGCAAAAAAAAAGGCCAGTTGCACTACTATTGTATCAATACGCCCAGAATAAGTGCCGTGAACAAAAGAAATTCTTTCTGCTTCAAAGGGGGTGGTGCGACGGGGGTGCGTTTACTATTTCAAAACGGGAGTGCGTTAAAGGAATGATTTTAAATATCGTATATATACTAGGCATGATTTTTTCATTTCGCACTAAACCATAAACGTAGGGGAGATTTTAACCCCCTTGTGAGATTGTAAAGCTTGCAAGCATTTAGTGCGGGGCCCTCGAAAATGCGGGACCCGTAGCATATGCAAATTTGGCTACTAGATTAATCCATCACTGTTTTCTCCTTATGAAGACTACGAACTTTATTTAATTTGTATATATATGCAATGGCATGATTACCTTTAGTTTAAGAATATATACATGTAAGGGCGTATTATATATTATAGCGCATGCGTATACTTATTGGGAATGCTGTTAGTATTCAGAACAGTGGCACATACTGCTTTTACGCACCAGTTGGCATAAGTCGAAGAACTAGCATCGGGTAGGCAACATTAGAACATCCCACAGGATTATTGCAAATACGAGTACATTCTTCAGGGTCAACACAACCAACCTCATCTAAAAGTATGAAGATTTTTTTAACAATAATCTTTTTAAGCAGACTACTGGACAGTTGCTTGTTTTTCAAAATGTATCTATAATTAGTACATGTTGTAAATTCGTCTCTCACAAAAATACACGTAAACAGTATTACTAAAACATTTCTTGCCAAATAAAATACAACGTAAAGAATTTATGTTTCATATAATGGAAAATCCCTACTAACTTTATTTCTGGAACAAACAAGGTCTCACAAAATTACGCAGCCATCAGCAGATAACAAGATTAGCATGCACATGTATTTTTCAATTAAACCTTAACTGTTCAATTAACCATGAAGAACACTCACCGGGATAAATGGCTCTGCTGATCATGCCTGGAAAAATCATTAGAAACAGAGGTAGTATTTTTAAATATCCCGCCATTATTGCTGCTCCCTTGGCATGGTTTAGATTCTTGGCCGCAAGGGCACGTTGCACAATAACCTAAACACAATTTGCAAATATAGGCAAGAAAAAAAACCGAAAAAACATTTCGAGTTTAGATCAGTTTGGCAAATATTTTGGCAACGATTAGATTGATTTTTGGATTAATATCAACATTTACACTATATGTGTCATATGTCTATAATTGTACAACCTGGTGATACTAGTACTAGTGATGCCAATTAAGTCTCCCAGTTTCAATAGGGAGCCTAGCTCCCTGTTCTCTTTTAGGACCTTTCTCCGGCTCGGTCTCCGGGTTGTAGCGTCATTTCTCCCGGTTTCCAGTCATTAGGTAACAAAAAAACCTAAATTTTAGCTCAAATTCCACCAGATTGCAAGAAACCGCATCTTAATTATAAATTTCCCCGGGGTAAATTTCAAATTTCACTCATATCCCCGGCTTATAGCATGCACGGCGTGCCTTCGTCAACTGCTTGCACCTGCGGTGCTCCAAAACATATTTTGACATCCATGGACTTGACTTCTCTGTGATAACTGCAATTTTGCGTATTATTTATAAGCAGACATAGACAAAATTAAATGGAGGGGTACTAACACCGGGTTACAAGAACTACATATTATTAACTTTTTATATTGTTTTAACAAAATTAATGTCAAAATGAGGTAGACGGATACAATCAATGAAAACAAATAACAGATAGATGATGGCATGGTTGCTGCGCTTTGTTTACCACTTTTCAAACTTTTCATATCAAAAAATAGTTGACAGTAAAAAAATCCCCGAAAAAATCCAAGTTGGGATAATTTCGTAATATGCAGATAGTCAGTCTGTATCAGCCTGGAAATTCCCGAGGTCAACTGGTGTCACGTGATGTACATTATCCAATCAAACTGCATGACTACCGGAAATAGGTCACTGGGTTTTCCCAGGAAATTTTAATAACGAAAGTACCTCAGTCTTATTCAAAGAAAAAAACAACATAGATTCTAGCATTTTCCAACAACTAATACGTGAAATCGTGAGGTAAGAGTTGTTATTAGCTACATATAGAAACTAATCCAATTCGTCATTAATTATTAAAACGTAAAAAGGCGAAGGATTTTAATACATTTTGGGATTTTCCAAGAAAAATGACTTCATTGGAAGTTTTATGTAAAATGTGTCATTACGAAATAGATCTTTCGCCAATATTTTCTATATATAACGAGTCAGATACCCTTTTGGGACAATACCGGCAAAATTGTTTTGAGCGAAGACCTGCTTGGAATTAGAAGCTGTGGATGACTGTGGCTGGTGCCGGCTGTGACATTTCATTTTCCCAGTGACTTTTTATTTTAAATTCCTGTTAAGTTTTAGTTCTATACTTCCCATCAGCGATAAGCTAACGATTTATTAAACCAGAACACGGTAAGAACGAATTTGCATTTGCTGATAACTTATAATGACAATACATTTATTTAGCACACTGCTCATCACTGAAACAAGCGGAACAAAACTTTGACCTTGATAATCACTCGACTCTACAGCACAACGTGACTCAGTCACTCAGACATAAATATCGCCAGGGCACTCCGCACGGATTAATATTTTTCATATTTGTTTTACAGTTGGCTGAGATTGATACATTCGACAGTTGCTTTTATGAAAATCAACTAGTAACAGTATGGCAACAGGAATTTTCGAGCAGAATGCAAAGTTTTCAGAGCTAATAGGTTGCATTGGAAGAGAACTGACTTCCGGTATGGACTCTCACCCTGTTAGTTTTGTCTCAGTCTGAAAAAAAATTAATTTATTGCATTATAAAAAATATTTATATCTTATTGTTTTGTTAGCGTGTTCATATCAATTGTAGCAAAATATATCCAGTTTTCACATATAACGTGAGAATATTATGTAGCAGATAGAGGGGGTATATGTGTATGATATGGGGCTTGGGAACTTGACTTGAAGACTAGGAGTTTTCCTTGAGAATTAGGAAAGGTCTCTGGCCATTACTTAAGCCAAGAATATTAAAGTTTTATATAGTTAACCTAGATTAAGCCAGAAAATACACTGAAGCTATACAGGTTTTATTTTGATATTCAGTATTTCATCCATCACTTAAATTAAAATCGGCAAACCCCCAACTTAAAATGAAAGTCTTCTTGCAGATGTACCAAGTCACCCACACTTGTCATTTGATGGGTGATACCCCGGGGGGTTTCTTAGTGTAAAAGTGGACAGGGATGTGCTGCTGGCTCGGGGTACCTTTTTTGACGAATTTTAGTATATTTTGGGTACCTTAATTTTTATCCTCCTGTGGTATAATAATATTTCAGATATAGTTTTGAGTCTATAGTCGATCTACTTTTCAAGCAAAATAGCAAACAATAATGAATGTGCTCTTTTATGACATCATATATTGATTCCACATGTCGACTGCTGATATATTTCACAATATGTTTTGGAATTTTTGGTATATTTTGGGGTTCGTTTTGGAATTTTTGATATATTTCGGGGTCCAAATTTCTGCGGCATTTTTGATAGAGTCAGTCAAAAAAGGTTACCCTCAGTAGCACTCCCCCCACCCCAAAATATATCCAAGAGACCTCCCGGGATGATATACCCACTAAAGTTTTTCACATTTTTTTACTTGTCTTGAATGTATAAAATAAATATGATATCACAAAAACACTAATCTCCAACATGTTTTTACTCCGACCTCTTTGAATCTTATGACCTTCAGTATAATGGTTTGTAACTTTTACAGAGCTGTCAAGAGTTTTGCTTGACTATCTGTTTAGAACTTTATGTAAATTAACTATAGCATTTAACTCTTACAGAGAATGTAACAGATTTAGTAGTACAACTCCAGCAAAACGAAACCATAAATGTAGGATGGAAAAAGTATTCGTCAGGTGGACACCGTTTGATTGAAAAAATGAAACAAGTAGACATATATAACAAGGAAAAGATGGAGCCACTGGCCAAGTATATGAGAGCAATAGAAAGGATCGACTTGGCTAAGAGAATTGAAGAATCCTATATTAAGAGGCTAAATGAATCAAAATTTGGTAAGTTGCATAATACAGCACTGACAGGATACGGAAAAATATACAAAATGAACCAGTGAGCAAGAATCTTTAGTATTGTGAGCCTCTTTGTAGCTAAGTGTTCTGTATCAGCCCTTCAAATATCTATTAACCTCAGTCTCCAAATTCAAAGCTGAGTCTGGTATTAGTTTTGGTAAAACAGACATGTTAGGTGGAAGCTAATGCCTGGGGGGGTACTCAAGGTTTTTTGACTATGTGGATGTGCCACCCAACCTAATCCAAAATTTTAGCTTGTGGTAGCAAACCCAATCCAAATTTTTTGAAATTTTGCGGTAGCAATCCAAATTTTGTAAAATACAAGGGTAGCAATCCAAAATTTAAAATATTTGAGTAGCAATCCATTTTACGCAAATTGACTGATACAAACCAAATTCCAAAATTTATGGATACAAACCTAAAATTAATCCAAATTATTTGCTGTAAGCAGCGGGTAGCAATTTTTCAACTGGGCTGCACACCCCCACCAAAAAATAACTAAAGTACCTCCCCAAGACCTAATGACTGTGAACTTCTACAATTATATATTAAGATATACTCTTCAATTCCATTTAGAACCCTTTAGGACCCTTTATTAGTTTGCAATTTTAATTTTTAATTTTGTGCGCTTAGGAATATCATGAGGAAATTGCAACATTATGAAAAATCTCAGATTTACACTTTATATAAATTTATAGAGATCAAAGGTTTAAGAAAAAATATTCCTGCAGCAGAAAAATACAATTTCGAGCTTTACTAGTTTATGTCATATGAATGGACATTTAGCCCACAATTTAATAAACAATTAGACAGCCTTTTAGCAAAGGCATATGATTACTTCAGTTTGCCATTTCACAGTCTAAATAAACCCACCTGTTAGTGCTCCATACCTTCAATATGTTTCCTTTTCTTAGCAAAGAATGTGAACAACATAGACAGCCCAGTGAGCTACTTTTATGAAAGGGCTGAGGTGAAGATGCTGGAACAATCACTTCAGGAAAAAAAAGTTGTTCTTCTGACAGGTAAAATATTTGTTATAACACAAAGAAACACACTTCAATATTAATATAGAAGTTGCTCTACTTCTTTTGCAACATCACTGCACATATTTCAAGCATCTCATTTATAAAATATGTATTTTCACTTTGTTTTTTGATCACAAACAAGAAAAACTGTATTTAGATGCCACCTATGCAAGCTAGCATTTATAATATATGATTTTTAAACCTTCCAGGGATAATGTCTATCAGGTGTGGGAGTTAATTTGATAGAAGGAGAAATAAATACAATAATCATAATTCCATGTGGACAATCATTTTTAAAACTATAAATCCTTTTGTATCTTTGTTATCATGATCATTATTTGAATCATAAAGAACAGATATTTAAATTGCTGATTAACTTCAAATGTTAGAGGCATATTGCCGGAATTAGATTATTTATGCTTCCTTTTATATTTAGGTCCACCCGGTTCTGGGAAGACCCAACTGGTCCAAGATTATGCTGAAAGAATTAGACTTACACATAAACAAGAATTCAGTGTTCATTGGAAAGTATCTTCAAAGAACGAGGATGAAATGATGTCAAGTTTGGTTCAGCTGGCAGACGCATTGAAGCTTACACATGCCAATGGTAATGGTGCACAAGACAAACCCCAAGTAATCAAATCATTGATCAATGCTATATTTCACAAGTTATCTTCACAGAAGCATGAGCATTTGCTTTTGTTCGATAATTTAAATGACCCTGGTCTGTTTGACATTGTCATGCAAAAGTTTGGTAATTTTGAACATCAGCACATTAAGTTGATATTCACTAGCACTAATAAGCATGTAGCTAATGCCTCAATAAAAGTACACCATTCTGAGATAAAGGGTTTCAGTTCAGACGAAACTTTAAGTTTTTTTGACCAAAACAGTCGCTTGAGAGTAGATTTTAAAGATGAGGAAATCATTACACTTGCTCAACACCTTGATTTCTTTCCACTTGGCCTTGCTGCAGCAAAGGCTTATCTAGAAATGTGTAAATGCACACCAGATGCTTATATCACTGCTCTCACAAACCAATCAACTTGGGAAACTGTTGGAGACACTGAAAAGTCCTTCGGGGTCATAGATAGTTATGGCAAATCCCTTTTGAAAGCCATGATGTTGTCTATTGTTAAATTGAAGGAATTGCTAGCAGAAAATGCAGAAGCATATGCGATGTTTGAAATGGTTTGCTTTTTTAACCATCAGAACATCCCGATGTCTATCCTGTCAACAGGTGTGACAGATACAACAAAAGATGTAACAGAGAATTTATTGATAAGTCACCTTGGCCAGTTGCATCTGGGGACTGTTAGTGACAAGGATGGCATTCGTTTTCTTACTATTCACCAGTCCCTTCAACATGCTGCACGTCTTAATCTTTGGTCATCAAATAGCCAGAGAATACAGGCATCTGTGAAAGGTCTATTTCTTCTTTTGAAATACTTTGATAAAGATACACGATTCAGCAAAGAATTTGGCACCAATAAATCTTTAGTTCCTCATGTTATTGTTGCTCTGACTTATACAAAACTCTTTTTGGTGCCAGAAAAATTTGACAAGTCTGATGTTGAATACAAAAAGGCCTTGGTTGCAAGAATTTTACTTCTTGATGCATTGGGGTATACATACAGCCAAATGGGGTTAAATGCACAATCTGAAGAACCATTGCGTAAGGCTAGGGACATTCTTTTGACCTTAGCAGATATTAGGGACACAAATGATGCAAAAAGTATGTATGAACAGTTTTCTAAGCTTTCCTGCTCCCTCACACAGTCCGGGGTTTTGTCTATTGTTTTGAACAGAAACCTTACAGATCAAGATGTTACTGTTGTCAATAGCAAGTTGGAAGGTTGCACCAAAGTGTCAATGCAGCTGAACCATGAAGACTATGGTCGATTGGTTCAAAGTAAGGCTGCAATAAAAGAATCAGTTCTGTGTAAAATGTTTCTTCCAGAAGTCATGGTGTCTGTTTTGTATTCACACGGTCGCACATATTTTTACATAAAAGACCAGTGTAATAAAGATTTTGAAAAGAAATCTGCTTTTGAAAACGACATGCGTACGGCACGTGACTTGAGTGGTGCCATACATGCTGATTGTGAGTGCCACATCTTGCATGAAACATTGTCTCAAAGAAATGCCCTGTTGTACTTAAAGCTGGAAGAGGTGGACACCCATGGCAAAAACAAAATAGCTGATCACTTCGAAACTGATGTAAAGAAAGCCCTTCAAACTTACAAAACATTGGCTCATGATGAAAATGACTATTATCAATTTGGCATTTTGAAAACAACTAAGGACGATCCCTATGGCCAGATGATTTGCCTAAGGCAGATGCTGCAGTGCTACAGAAAGCTGCATAAGATTGCCCCAAACCCAGAACTTGTTGCAGAAACACGTACACACGTATCAAACATGTTGAAGTTGGCTGACCAGTTGAAAAATAAATCAGCTTTGCTGCCCAATATCTATAATACCGCTGCAGAAATCGAACTAATGTCTAACACTGTAGATGGTCATAAAAAGGCACTTGAATACTACAAAACATCATGCAAATATCAAAAAGATAATGATCAGAAAAATTACGGTCTGCTTTATGCATTGTTTGGCATGGCCAATGTAAAAATGCTTCTAGCCGAGGGTAAACCTTCTAGCCCATTTCTACCTGAGGCAAGGAAACACTTGCAAGAAGTTATAGAACTAGTTCAGGAAAGGTGGCCAAGCATTGACAAGTCTGAATCGAGTGATGTCAAAAAGGCCAAGGATATGTTAAGAACCATTGATGACTTGACACCTGGGTACAACGATGAAGGTCGCCTCGTGTCCCAGCCATTGCAGTAAATTGAATTCTATAGAGGTTTATAGAAGGCTGCAAAATGTGCCTATGAAATTCTAAAATGGAAAAACTGTTGTGTACAATTAATACATATACACTGTTTTGATGCGCATTAGATCACTAAATATTTCGAAAATGTACGAGAAATGGTTAGTAGAAATTTAAGTACTTATTAAATGTGAGGCAGTGTTATTGTGTACATGAGTCAACAGTACATCATAAAAATACTGCTTTTGCGATGATAGTTATTTCCCCTTATGCACAATCTCTTCTTACTGAACTACAAACGTTTGCATGACATTTCTGGGCATTATGTTATGGATATTTTACTTACGTTATACGAATACATATTTCATTAATAACAATTCACTATTGCTGCGCAAGACTGTTAGTATAATCAAATATGGAACATGCAGGTAGTCTGTCAACCTGAAATAAGGTGTTTATGATCGGATATGAGCGCACAGGGTTTTTGTTATCGATGGTATTGCATATATATATATTTTTTCGTTTCCTTTAACCTCTCGTAATTTAAACATAGGGTTAATTAAGATAATGCACTATAAACATGTGGTGTGGACTTGACTATTGTAAACGCGTACTATTTTATAACACCTATTTTGAAAATTATAATTTTGTAATTCTCTAAGTGGTTGTTTGTTGTAGTTTTAAGTTTACTTTAAAATAAAAATAATGAAAAAATGTTGTTTTTCAATAATTATCGGCTCGTCTCATTTTAACATTTTTATGCGTCCCATGTATATGTGATACAATCAACCTGTATGAATACCATTCATTAAAATATCTGGTAATTATCTCATTCTCTGAAAGAAATATTAAAACGATGCTGTATGTACATGTGTAGTACTAGCCACATGTCGTTTTTTCTGATTAATATAAACATAAAACCTAAGTAACTTATAGAAGAAATTTAATTACTATACCATAGACATGGTGATCATGTACAAAACAAAAAATACTTAAAACAAATACTA
>JAOXYB010048425.1:0-12007 GCA_028565635.1 Phoronis ovalis | reverse complement strand
TTTGCTACCACAAGCTAAAATTTTGGATTGGGTTCCGCGGCACATCCCCGTAGTCAAAAAGCCTTGAGTACCCCCCCCGGGCATCAATGGTACTAAAATTTTTATTGTTTCTATTTTAAACGATTTTTTGAAAGTTTAGAAATTGTAAATGAGCATGCATTGCTTTAATGTTTCCAACTAATAAAACTGCCAGTAGATACAGTAGATACAGTATTTTAAATGTTTAAACAAGTTCATACATAAGTTTTAATATTAAGTTACAGGTTTTTTGTACAGAGAATAAATAAGTAAACCTTAAGCTAGAAGTGATTAACTTGATACCTCTTTGTTTAATATTAAGTATGGCATCACCCAACTCTTCCTCTGAGGTAAAGGAATTTAAGAAGAACTCAGTACGAGGAAAGTTCGCATATGTTAGTACACTAACATGAGTCTTTTTAAATTCGAGGTCAAATATTCGTAGCAGTTCTGTTACGAAAGTTAGCTGACGCTTAAAGTTATCCGCCTCAATACTACTTGATGCGTCCAGCAGGAATACAACATCTGCCTTCTGATTCTTGCAACTAGCTAAAGAAACAAAAAACATGAAAATCAAACTGGCTTGTCTTTAGGTGCTGCAGATTTAAACAACCAAATAGTACATTTTGAAACGAAAATACTAATGTAAGCTATTTTGGGAATTTTTTGAAAGTGTGGAAAATACCTAAAGAGGGTACAGGACATATCGGCAAACTTGAAAACTATCTAATAGTTATGATAAAACAAGAAATTGTACAAAATACAGATGATCTCATCTCACAATACAGATGATCTCATCTCACAATACAGATGATCTCATCTCACAATTTGTGAATTCCAGAACAGCATGACTGTCACTGCAATAAATGTAAATCGATATGTTATGTCAATTAAAACTGCTATCTTATGCAGCGGTGAGCATTTGAAAATAAGTTAAAATAACACTTAGAAGTTCACAAAAAAGCAGAAAGCTAAAGCAGTTTATGAAACGGTTTAGAATCATTAGAAAGCTGAAACTGTTAAACAAACGACTGTCATTAACTAAGCACAGCAGCTAAAGATACAGTGTATGCAAGTTTTTTCAGATACCCGAAATATGAAACCAGGGAAAAATGCAGGATGCTAAAAATTCTGAAGGAAATCAAATCAACATTTAGAAGTTACATTCTACTTGATTCTAACAACACTTTGTGAGTTATTTAATTAACATAATAATTATTATACTACTAGCTCTTTGTCACATGACATTTTTTGAAAGCCCAAAGGAAAATTAAGCCTTGTGGAAAGGTTCAAACATCACCACTGCTGACATAGGGATTTTGCTGGAAATTGGTCGCAGGTATCTGACTATTGCATACACTATACCTTTAATAGCATCAGCTTGGGCAATAATATCATTTGCGCACACAGGCTGAATGCATTCCACTGCTTGTACAGAATTGCCGACACAGAGATTCCCAGTCAAAGATGGCGGGGGATTATCACATTGCCGTTTTCGGTATTTCTTTCCTTTCCCACACACGGCTTTACAAGCAGTAAACTCCGACCAAGCACCCCAGTTACCATCCACTACAAAGTCTAATTTAGACAAATTAAAATATTAAATAGGAACGAAATCGAGCATGCCTGCTCGTTATCTAATTTGAACGATTGGCCAAGCGTCAAAAGCTATTCCCTTGACAACCACTATATTAAGTCCCAGACCAGTATGATATGCAAATGTCAGGATCCTTCCTTTTAAAGGGCCATATATATTTCATCCCCAGGCCCGGGTGCTTACATTAGGGTATTGCTTCAGCCTGACATGGCCTTAATTTTTTTCCAAAAACAATGATTCGCAAAATTAAAACTTGTGGTAAGCAACCTGACAGCCAGTAAATGATATACCTATGACCCTAAGTTCTGTTTTTACAGCTTGACTGTAGGGATAGGTTTGAGGGGTGTAGGGGTTCCCCCCAGGATTAGAGATCCCTGATGGAAGTAAATGTTGTCAAAGTTTCAGCTTTGTATCTATAGAGGTTTTGCACTTAATATTCTTTGAAGTTTGATGTTTTCATCATAATCCTTATCCGTGTTCTCCATAAAATAGTGTACATGTTCCAGGGCCAATGATATTATTTATTTAAACCCCAAAAATGGATAGATAATATGTTGAAATAATACAAGGTTTCTGTACTAAAGTTCATTGGTGCCTTGAACAAGTATAAGTTTTTTGTGGAGAACACTGCTTATATGAGTACCTTTCCAAAAATATATACTTTTATTTGTCCATCTTATCAATTAAAGTTGGGGTCCCAGAATCTTTTGCACAATCGCTGAATATATACCGAAAATTTCAAGTTGGTGTCATTTCACTCAAAACTAAGTTCTAACATATTTTCCAAAAGTTCGCTGTAATTGGTGAAAATGTGGAGTTTTTGCGGATCCACCAAAATTCGCCATCTATTAGCGAAAATGGGAACTAAGAAAAATGGCGGCAAGGGTACAATTTTCAGGAATGCGTCATCTGGTGGAGAAATTTGTTGTTCTGCCGAGTTTCTACAGCTGTTTTTTCTTACACAGGCTCATATTTTTTGGGAAAAAATGTGATTTAGTGAACTTCAGTTATAGAAGATTGATTTAGAAAAAACATTTTGGAACACAATTTTTGGACATTTTAGCCAAAGATTCTGGGACCCCAACTTTAACTAACACATTGAGAATCATAGCCTATAAACCTCTGCTAAAATGTTTAAAACTTTCCTTAGTTACGATTTCTTACCTCTCAAATTTTTCATCATCTTAGCTCCATTTATAAACTCTAAAACAACTCAAACCTAGCTATTCCCTGCCCGTCAATCAATTTGAAAACACCGACCAACTAAAAGTAGCTAATCAAAACGCATGGCATAATTTCTAAAACCAATAAAATAATTAGCTTCTAAGAAAGACTCGTTTTCCACATGCCCTTGCTCGTGCACTGATTCGTAGTAACTGATGATCACCCCCCATATAAAACTTTGGTGCACTGATTCGTAGTAACTGATGATCACCCCCCATATAAAACTTTGGTTCTGACGAGTTCTCATTGGCTGTCACCTGCTAATAGTTCTGGAAGCATATCCAGGCAAATGATCAAAGGCCTGATCGATTCGTTTCAGAGTCTACAAATGAAGCTATATGATAAGATCTAAAATTTGAATTTAGAGGCTCAGACACTCAGGGTGTTAACTACCAAAAATTATCCTCAACATATAGTGTGAATAAGTTGTCCAAATGGGACTAGCTTCCTTAAAGTGGTCACGCCTTTTTACACTTAAAATCTTTACTTGAATTGAACCTTGACCAATTAATATTTTAAATCAATCCAGTGCAGAGTTTATTTCAGATAAGAAAAAACCCAATGGGTACTTCACACGGAAGCACCCACCGAGTCTGTTCCCCATAATATCTGTTCCCCAGACAGTTCATCCCGCTTGTAATGGGGAACACCTCCGATTCTTCACATCAACACCACTAAATGATTTATTTAAGGGCAAAACCCCATAAAACAACATATTTTTTTGCAAATTTCAGCTGGCAGATAAGAGTGCAGTTCCCCGAATTTTTAGCTGGCTGGCGAATTAAAAAAAATTCAGGTTGCTGGTGAATGGGGAACAGAGATGGCCTTCCAAGCTACATTACCAAATGCTCTATCCAAGCACAAAACATGTAAAATAATATGTTGGTGTGCTACATAAAGCCATAAAAAATTATCCTCATTGGGTGCTTCTGTTCACATACTTCTAGGTGAATTTGCTCATCAACTTCTGCTTACTAACAGCTCAATTCAGTGTTAATTTGTGTGTATTGATAAAATTCTGCCTGATGTCAGAAATAAAGTAAAAAAACTGACTCTCTCTAATGGCTATTTCATCCAAAACCTGACCCACTCTGCTAATCAATCAATCAAAAACCGGATCCATTCCTAATTTCCTATCTATTAAATGGGAGAGATGTGTACCCAGCCGCATATACGGCTAGCTGGTGCCATAAAGGCGTATATAAAATTGTATATATAATTAAAGATGGTCGATTAATCAGACTTAATTATTAGGTGACTTCGGCCGATAGAACCAGACAAGCAAATTACTCTCACATCCCTACCAAAATAGTCCAAATGATCCCGGGCGACTGGTATCCTAGGCAATGGCCGGGTTCAAACCAGTGGGTCCAAGCGAGTACAAAGCACGAAATACAATGTGAATGGAGTCATGCTAATTTTTCGTTTCAAAGTTTTATCAAATGTAGTTTTATAAAATGCTCATAAACTACATAGATACTGACCAGCAATCCGCTTTATATCTTCGTTTACACACTGTAGACCATAACACGGCGCCAGTTCTTCCGACGATCCCTCACATGATTTTCCACCGCCAGATGGCGGTGGATTGTTACAAGTGCGTGACCTGGTTTGCACACCAATGCCGCAAGTGACAGTGCATTTGCCATACTGCCACTCGCTCCAATTACCGTCAACAGTCTCGACGTTGGCTTCATTGCCAGATTCTGAAAAAAAACAACAAAAAAAACATTTTTTAACCATATCTGTTATCACTCGATGAACAACTGCGGAAAAACCATAATGGAGGTGGATGAAAAAAAAATAGTCAAAGGAAGCAATCGGGAAAATGCGGGAGTCCATCTCGAGAGTCCACAGACTGGGAGAATCAAAATGCATTTAAAGAAATCTTTAAAATTCATTCTGCTTGATACTGTCGCTACCAAGTAAAAACTTCTTTAAACACAATATTCAGCGAAAAAATATTATATTATCCGGGGTGTGACAGTCGGAATAGCTGGGTACGCATGTTCGTTACAAAAAAACGGGCGAAAGGGTATGTTTTTCAGCATTCGGACCGGGCACCCAGTACGCCCTGAAAAGGGTACAAAATAGCTTAAAAATCTTACAAAAACCAAAATTTAGTCCCAAAAATAATAAAAGGGTGCTTTTTTTTTTTTTGGTTGTCGATTTTATTTGGCGACCTTTTTTTGGTTGTCAGTTTTTCTTGTTAAGGTCCTAAAGGCCAAAAAAGGGTATGAGTTTTTGAGCTCATAGTACAAACATGTTTTTTTTAACCTTCATAACAAACATGGGTACCCAGTTATTCTGACTGTCACCCCCCCGGGTATATTATATGTTTGGATTCTTTGATACTGAAGCATACGCTCTGGAAATGTTTCTATTCATTATAAAATACTATAAGCTCTAAAATATCATATCGCAATGAATTAAAAAACATGCTTAGGTATGTTTGCTAAAGTAATCTTGGGAAAGGAATACAAAGAATACACCGGCCTCATTGATTCCATGTTGCGAGGCAGGCCCGTCAGACACTTTTTCAAAAGGGGGTGCGTTTTTGCTGTTTTGAGAATTACCGATTTGAAATTGACAAGCAAAAAAACAAGAAATGTTCGTCTCTTCCTGTCAATTCAAAACGGAGCGCGTTATTATTTCATAGGGGGGTGCTTTTACTATTTCAAAAGGGGGGATGCGTTAACATTACGTTAATGGTCCTCCCATTTCATAGGGTGGTACGTTAACATTACATGGGTTACCCCCATTTCAAAAGGGGGGTGCGTTCACATCCAACGCACCACCCCCCCCGCCCCATCTGACGGCCATGCGAGGAATTTTCCCGTACTTGCTAGATAAGCCTGCCATGACCAGTTTCGGTAATTATCGTTAAGTTTTGACACCCTTAAAGATTTTTCGCCTTTACAGTTACGTTGCATTGCACACACACTTATCCAACAGTTAGGGAATGCTTTCATACTACAGAAGTTTGTAGTTACTAATTTTTTATAAAATATTTCCATTCAAGACAAAACATTTATGATACTGATTTTAATTTTATTCTTATCAAAATTAAACAATTAATGTGCTAATAAACTTGAACAATAGAAAATGATAATAATTATTATTACTGGTCGTTAGAATAAGAATTCCATTTTGAAAGTTCCTCGCAGCTAGGTGAATGAAGTTCTCGAAGGTGAAAGTGATAGCGCTTTATGTTCTATTGCGTAGTACAATACATGGCGGCTGAAACCACTATTAAAAGGATAATAAAATCTAAAGAAATGTGTCAATGTTCGTTAATGATAACAACACAGCAAATTAACGTTCTTCCATTTATCCTCTGTCAATAACCTGGCCAGCGACCGGGGCAACGAAAGGACGAACTTCTTTTGCTTCTTGAATCAATGCGCACCCTGTGCAGAAACAATGTACGCACAGGTCCTTCATGAAAGAGCCCTCAATATCCTTAGTCTGACGAATCTTCTGACGAATAGAGCCCAGTAAAAATAAATTGACGACAGGCAAGCATACCATGCCAGCACCACAAAGAAAACAATTCTCTCCAACGGCTTCAGCATTCTTTCCAAATGTATAACAAGGAAAACAAGTTGTCACCACGCACAGTCCAAAGTTTTCAAAACAACCGAACAGGCCATGTTGAAATTGATTCGACATGACTTGGACCAAATGAAACAGTCGCGACTATAGTTGTCTTTGTTTTGATCTGGAACTTTTTCTGATTATAGTGTTTCTATAAGCATTCGGCTCCTTGCCCTGAGAATGGAAAAATATTATCAAATATTATTGGTGTGCTGGATAATTTCCACTAGATCCACTAATATTATTTAATTAAACCATGAAAAGAAATTTCTGATTTTTATTCGTGCTTGTAACTGTAATGTTACAAAAAATTATCCGCACAACATAACTCATAAGTCATAAATAAGTAGTTTAATAAAATATTCAAAAAAAATAGAATCTTTAGACTTTAGTCTGATATTTGGACAACACCACTCGAATGGTGAGAATAATAATAAACGTAAAGCTACTGAAAGTAACATTTTTGTAAAAGAAGGCAATTACTAATAGTTTCCAGTGAATTTTCAAAGAGTTATTACCACTTACCTACATATATGTTTGGATGCTCACTGCACGAAGATTCTCGCTTATCACACTCTAGATCTGAGCGTCAAGTTTTATTGGTCTTTTTTTGCTGTGTTGAAGCACGTGTACGAGAAAACGCGAGCGTTGATTCGCAATGACACGTGGATTGCTCCGTTAACTGAAGCTTGACCGTTTAAAACAAGGCGCAATTGTTTATAGCAGTTGCTTTTAGTATGCGGCAAATCCTGATGAGAACATGAGTTTTCTCGTCTACGTTGCGAGATTTTTTCACCAATTAACATCAAAATTAGTTAATGATCGTCCTTAGTACAGTGCAGTATCGAAAAAGTTGACACTTTTTGTGATTTGTCGAGGTTTAACTTTGAAATAAAAGACAAACAAAATTTCTCTAGGACTAATTATAATTCCCGAGTTATAATTTCAATTTGTGTTCACTGATCCGGAATTATTTCGGAATAATTCATTACAAATAGTTATACATTTTGTAATCGCGGAAAGTCTGAGTCTTGAGCCTCTTCAAGAGTCTTGGAGGAGTCTTCCGAAGCCATACATTATCAAGAATCCAAAAACTTGGCACTTTCTGGGCTTTGTTTTTACGCGTTGTAAAGGCTTACTGGCACCCGTGAGCTTAATAAAATATAGCGTTTTTTATCTTCCCAATGCATTTTATCTCTAAATATTTTTTGATACTGCAGCTTCTTAGATACCTTACGGTAGATTACTTCCATATTGTTTTTTAAAATTGGCACAAAAAGGGATTACTACTCTAATAACTGTTTCTGTCACAAGTTAAAATTTTGGATTTACTCCCGCGGTACATATGCATACTCAAAAAGCCATGAGTGAATTTCCCCGCTAGAACTTAATCCCTTTTTCTTATTCGATACCCGCATTGGAATAAGCGATAAAAATTTGTTTTTCTTTTGTAAATATAACTAAATAATCATATATGATACCAACTTCAGAAAGTATCGGTTAATCTTCTGGACTATAAATACCATCTAATGAAATTCATAAAATTCCATACCTATATTGGCGGAATCAGTTGTACTACCTCCACTCCATTGACTAAAGTATTCTAAAATGGACAAAGATATCATTGGTAAATTTGTATGGGAGACGAGATGGTACACACCATTTATACTTTGCAACAGTAACTAAACTGTAGCCAAACGATTTGTACTGATGTCCATATTTGCAAGCCTGTTGCAAAAAAAAACGTTCAACCTTAAAAAAGAAACCTGCATTTCATTCACATTTTCTGCTATTTTATCGGTGTTCTTTTCATCGAATAATATAATTCTGTAACATTTTGTAAACTGCAGAAATTAATGTGTAAAAGATGCTGGTATATAAAAACGCACAAAAATTATAACCCAGTATTTTATTTAAAAAAGCTTTTATATTTATAAACAGAAACTAGTGTTAATAAGAAGATATATTGTGTGTGAAAAGCATTAGCCATTATAATGGTATTGGAGCTATAACACGAAAACTCATTCATAAAACTGGGCAAGTACAGGGGCAATTACAGAAAGATTTCATTTCCAGCCTCCACCAGATGTCGCCAGAGAATTTGCCAAAACTGATGTCGGTGGCATCCTGACGAAATCAAACATTTGTCCGAAAGTTTCTGGTATATTTGTTATACATTTGCATATATTTGCATACATTTTACTAGCTCTGATATGACTGATATTCGTAAACACTTACTATTGGATTCCGTGACAAGTGTCTGTGCAAGATTTAAATATTCATTAACGTTCCAATAGGCATCCAGGTATCTGGGCACCTTGCCTGTAGATGCAGAACTCAGGGCTACCAACTGTCTAGTCAATCTTGCATCGTGAACGTTAGTGCCCAAGCCCACGGCAAATGACCAGATACCACTTTGATGTGCCTGTGAATAGGAAACTTAATTAAAAATTGTATTAACGAATGTGCACACCACAGTATTAAATTATTTAGATTTATTACGCATTTTCTAACGTATAATTACCATCCCCCGCTGGGCCATCTCTCGAATAGTTACTAACAGAAATCCTGGGACAGAAATTTATAAATTCAAAAATGCTTCTTAAAAGAAACAGAAACTCTTGATATTATGATATTCTATTATTAGCAGCTTGAGAAAACAGCGAAAGAAACTATGAAGAAGAGTACGTAGAAGAGTACACAGACAGTCCTCGAGCAGCCTCGACATGGACATATGGGAAAGGTTTGGTCAATAATTATTACCAGAGGCTTAGTGAAAAATAACATATATCTTTAAACAATTAAATTATTATAAACAAAGAATTCTATAATGATGTAAATCGAACCATCCTTTGAAGTAGTAAACAAGAGACTCTAGGTACAGTTGAGGTAATAAAATTGTACGATGAATTATATCAACCGTATCAACTGATGCAATAGATTTGATACTCACCTTGAAATACGCATGCTTAGCTGCCGCAAAATTTTGAATCATACGGCTTGTAAGAATAATACAAAAGCGTTTAGATCCTGTAGTTTCTACATCTGCTCCAAACACATCGCTTTGCATTAGTTTTAAAGCGCCTGCAAGATCTTGCTCGGCGGATTTATTAGATATGAATTTGTCAAAATCCCCACTTCCCTCCGTGTCTTCTCCGCCATCAATTTTTTGAATTTTTGTTTTCCATTCCCCGTCTTTTACAACTTGTAAGGAATTGAAATTATATTCGACTTTAGGACTTTCGTTATACGTTATTAAACCAAATCGAACTCCTTCGCCGAATGTTATGAATGCTTCTATAGTATTTACTACAAAATTTAACTGTTCTTTGAAGTCGTATGTGCTTGAAGTGGAATCGACAAGAAACACTATTTTCACGTCTTCTCCTGAAAATAACAGATATTTTAATTTTTTTCCTGTTGTCATTTTTTATTCAAATTCAAAAGGATGATATAAATAGTGTATGCATGTGTTGACTGAGCAATTCCTGGTAACCTGTAGATATACAGTTCAATTTATAGATATTTCTTTGATAGAAATCGTGAAGAAAATTCAAATAGCACACGACATTTGGTAATAATTTTGATAATATTTATGTCAATCTTATTACATACTTGGCTTTTCCTTACAACTCCCCCCGTTTCGATAAACTGCTTTGGCACACAATAATCATACGGAATTCGTGTGTTACTGCATATCTTGTTACTAGCGCAACACGCACCGAGCTATGCTGTGTAGGTGTGGCCACAGTGGGAGGTTTTAGTACTGCAATTTTAAGTGTTGTTATGTTGCCATTGATTGGTGCAACACATATAAGTTAATAATGCTTATCTTTAACGTTAAAAGTTCTAAAGGCTATTTTAATACTTCCAATATTTTTTCTTATATATTCGAAACAAAGTTATGCACAAACAGAAACATGTAATTTTTATTTGATATTTACTCGTAGGCAGATGCTTATAAATGAAAGATTTTATAACTTCAACGAAGAACTTATCGGATGCACAACTTACCATTTTCTTTTTCGCTAGCCTCTTCTGCACCGACCTGTGAAAGTAAACGAAATTATTGAATGTTGAGATTTTCGTAGTCTCATAGGGATAACAAATATACATATTCTGTGTTATGTTAAAGAAAAATACACGTGTGACAAGACTTACATATGGCAGAGCTTGCATTTATAAATAAAGCCAGTTGCTACATGTGATATTCAGTATGCACTAGTAACGTTTAATTTTGCCACCAGAGGTCGATACTTCGAAATGTACCTTACCACACCCCATCACATCGTAGTAATTGTTTGTTCTTCGAGGTTCGTTCACAATTAAAAAGGTCTATACACTTTGTTGCAACAAAATCATTACCCAAAGCGTTTTTGTAGATGATGTATTTAAAGCATACTTTATTGAAGTCTTTTAGCAGGAGGGAGGCCTTGGAAAAAACTTGTGTTCCTAAATACGGCCAGGAACGAAATAGGCCAGATTGGCTGGGTACGAAATGCATTCAGTAGGACGCGCAAGTTGGAAAAAAGTGTAATGTTAGATCTGTCAGCATCAGGATAACAACTGCCACATTGAAATTTAAACAATTTTTACCATAATGTATACGCATAACTAGTTGGTCACGGGCGTTTTAGAAAACTTTGTCTTAACTAACAAGTTGGTATTTCGGTTCAATAAATTAAACCTGGTAATTTTAAAATATTTTAAACGTTTGCATACTTTTTAGTCGTGCATGCAGCCTCGTCTGACTGAATATATCTGACTGCATGTATTTAATATTCCAGCAGTTTGAGGCGGGAAGTCTCACAGTATATCTATGTCAACAGCTGACTGGAATTGACATTTGGTGACGATGTTAATCAAAACTACAATTGCCTGTTTGATATTGACGGCTGACTTTCACAAACATGAACAGCTGCACTAGCACATAAAAATTGTAACAAAGTTTCACCTAATTTGAAATAAAAACAATATAATTGAATTTCATTTTATTATATGAATCAGTTTATATGGTGCAGAGATATATCTCATCATCGTTGGCTTTACAAAAGCACAACACAACTTAGCAACTGGGAGCCCGGCAGCTGACTAACTGTCACTGGCAATGTTATCGCGTTTTGTATATCAAACTTTAATGTTTGTTTCACATTTAATGCGTGTTTCAAATGAAAATTGATGACATACGACACTCTATTACCTCGTGCTATTAACAACAGTTCTGTTTTGTGACAGAGACATTTACGGAACACAGTACGCACGGTGTACTTGCTTGAGAATATTCACTGAAACGTAACATTCGAATGAGGTATTTTCTTGCTTGATGTTGGATTGACACCAGTATCGATCCTTAACAGTGGCGGATCCAGGATTTTCCTGAAGGGGGCGTGGAAAAAATGCATTTGAGGACAAGCGCCCGCAGGGCGCGAAGGAAAACTAGGGGGTCCGGGGGTATGCCCCCGGAAATTTTTTGAATATTTTGTGCGTTTTCCTGCAATCTGGTGCATTCAGAGACTCTTTTTCCATGACACTCTGCGCTCCTTTTATACATTTAAGCATAAATTATTATTG
>JAOXYB010048414.1:0-12007 GCA_028565635.1 Phoronis ovalis | reverse complement strand
ACACCTTGTTTTATAATACACCTGATACCTATGTTTTTGTTTGTGTTTATAAGGTTTCATGCTTTGTTTCTACATGGATCTACGTATAATAGTTAACAGTGCACGTTAATTTCTTTTGATTTCAATAGTTCATAGTTAGTTCGCTATATCATTTATATAAAGGTCTGATTGTTTTTTGCTTAATTTCTACATCGCGTATGTTTTAGGTTACAACGACACGACATTTCCCACTTGTCCCCAGGGCTGGTATCATATTCGAGGCCCCAACTGTTACAGAGTGCAAGAGAATGAGGATAATTTATCTACATATGATAAGGCTTCGACTTACTGTGAAGACAAACACATGCAAGGACATTTGGTGATAATTAAATCATCAGACGAAATAGACGACTTTAAGTATCACTCAACCGACAGGTACGCTATTTAAACGTAACCACTGTGAACAGCCGGAATACTTTGTGTCGGCTATCAAGCCTTTTTTATAATTCTTATGAAATGCGCTGTATTTGGATGTAGCTTCCATACATATTTCTCTAGCTTATAGATATCGCCCAATATACAATATTGTTTTTTCTATGTACACTGGGAATAAAAAACAATTTCTTACAATATTTGATTTACTCCGCTTATAATCGGCTTGCACATGTTATAATTGATCTAACTGTAATAATTATTTTTCATTAATGATGATTTTAAAATGTACGTTATAATTATTTCAATATAATTTTATGTTAGCTTTAATTTTACAATAGAGAAAAAATAACAGTTCAACCGGGTTCAAGTATGCTAGTTTAATGATTTGTACAACTATGAAAATGATACTATTTTGCAGTATACAGTGAGTTTTAAATAAAAAATATATCTTAAAATAATCATTTTTTTAGAATAATAAAGAAACAGTTATATCTGACTGGGTTACGATTGAAAGGAGTAGAGTACACTTGGTCAGATGGCAGCGTCGTCCCTAAACAAAATACATTTTGGGGAAATGGTCAACCAAAAGACGAAGACTGTGTAGCCATGGACTGCTCCGACAATAATGCGTGCCTGTTTGTAACTGTTAGCTGCGACGATCGATATCCGTTTATATGTGAAATAAAGTACGAGAATAATGGTCAGTTTGTTTTGATTACTGTTTGATTGTCTTTATACGTAGATGGTACCTTCTTGAGATAAGAATTTTGTACAGATTTACATGCAATTTTACAATTTGCTCAAATTTGTATTTCCCAGAATGAATTTTATTACCAATCATTCAAAACGTAACACATGTGAAAGGCGCTTTTAAAAAGTAACATGATACTTTAGTCTTTACTCTTATTGTTGCTTTCCTAATTTTCGCTTTTCATCTACAGCTTCACTGCCTGCTACATACACCACTGCACTAACAGCAAGTGAATCATCTTCGATATCCGCAATGCCGTCAATAGCGGCTTCAGTTAGTGCTTCATATAGAACTACGATTGTGATGCAATTGGTAAGTTCTTCTTCGACTGCTCAGCTACCTGCAGAGACTAGTAACTTCACTGATTCACTTCATAGTCCCACCGAAACAGTGACCACCACTGGGTCCATAATTCATAGTGTATGGATAAATGCAAACGACAGTTCTTCACTTAATACAGAAAACGCTATTATAACTACTACAGGATTTTATGAATTCGGTAGCAGTGCTTTATTAATTCAGACACAGACGGATAATTCCTGGTTTATACCACGTTCTACGTATAGGCAATCAGACTATTTAAGTTCCAATTCGAACAGTTACGTAAATAACAGTTATACATCTAACATTGAAGAGCAAATTACAGCAGCTTTCACAACTTCCACGGCATCATCTCAAATCAGCAGTACGGTTGCATCTACTGTGAGTTACATGGATATTTCCTTAACTTTGGCAAGCACGATGCATGGCGAATCTGTTGTTTTGAGCTCTAGTATAAACTATCCTATAAATAACAGTTTGGCATTAAACCTGGATGACCCATCTACAGCGGACTTATCATATACAGAATATCCCGATTTCAGTAACATCACCGCATCTAGTGAAAATAACATGGAAATTACCTCAATTATGGCAAGTACTACTTATAGTGAATTTGTACATAGTAGTACGCCATTGACTGAATTATTTAGTCCTGGAATTGTATTAAACGAAGAATCTTCAGTTGGTGATGATTATATCACATTGAATACCTACATAACTGTAGAGGTCGAAGACACTACTTTGACGTACACATCCTCTACAAATCATGTCGATAATTCAACATTTGCAGGTAACATTCATTCACAAAATATAACCATCCGCCAGTCTTCAGATGTGTACGATGTAAACAGTACCACAAACGCTCTCTTTGCAACGCATAGCACTGAAACACTTTCCGTTAGGAGCTGGGGTCCGTCCAAAATTACTCCAGTACTTCAGAACACATCAACAGTGTCGTCATTACCAGCATCAGTTACACCAACAACACCAGTAACAACATCTTTAAAGTCGCCCATGGCGCCAACAGTTAATACTTCGTTACGTCTACCTTGGACTTGTTCTATTCCGCCCCACATTAGCGGAGCCACGTGGTCTGGTGATAATTTTTCTATAGGCGCCAGAGTTCACTACAAATGTAGAAAAGGTTCCAATATGACGTCGGGTAGTTTGACAAAGTATTGTGCTGAAGACAGACAATGGAAAGGGAAGAATCCGATATGTACAGGTATGAAGCAACACAATCACATTTTTCAAAACACGCTTTAGATAATTGTTGCAGGATTGTAATATTAAAATTTTAGTATATTATCAAAGGCAGCACCTAGGATATGTCGATGAAAATAACTTATTTGAAAAACTGGATTTAGTGTCACGTGACACAGTGACACAGTGACACAGCATATGGCTTCCAACACTAAGTTGTTGACATAGAAGCCACAGAAGCCGAGTTATGAAAGAATCTGTTTTTGACATGGCCGCCACCTTAGATTACGAGATGGCGGCCAACCTTCATAATCAAAACTTTTCCCATATAAACATTGAGAAAAGCTTCGGACAAAACGTGCTGAAGAAAAAGAGAACCGATGCAACAACTAGACTATATGGATTCCAACTTTGTTTTTGGAACCCATAATAATTCATATTAAATTTGCATTTTGTGTGACCGGAAAATGAACAAGGTCAATCACGCTACACAAATATAAGCAGAGTAATTGAATCTGTCATGTGAAACTTGACGACAGATTTTAATTACATTTATGTAGACTAGATACAAATATAAATATAATAATGTTGTACTATAAATCAGTTATTTGGGATTGGGGTGCATGCATGACATAAATATAAAACTGTTTCATGGAATTATCGTGCATTGCATTTGACTTTACTGACTTAACAGATATGTTTCTTTTTTTTTTGTAGTCCCTCTTGGTCCAGTGTTTGCTCGCCCAATAAGATCTCCCGAGGAAGCACCGTACGCCACTGTAATTGGTACCTTTGAAATAGCGATACTTATTGCTCTTATTGCGTTCATTATTGCCTTAGATGTACCTAATCTTTATAACAGCATGCTATTATTTGGAAGACGACTTAAAGAGTTTTATGTGATGATACGCAGTACTAGGAATAATAATGACTTCGAAATGCAACCATTAGGAATCAACTCAAAACGTCGTGGAAGACATCGGGTTCCGCTTGCTGAATTGGTACATAGGTCTTGTAAAGCATACATGTCTGCTTTACCATATAACGATAAAGCAAAGCCCGCCCATAACTATAATGGAGTGTAGGAGATTGAAAATCAAAAATAAGAAAAATTAATTTACAGGACTATTTTTATACATAACGATGGGCACTATAAATAGGGTCTGAACTTGGATATTCCTTCCAGTCACTTACTCGATACAAATAGAAATGCTTAATTCCTTCAGACTGAGTGTGCCTGGCCTGGGAAAACATATTTGTACACAGATTTGAGACTTATAGTAATTGCTGTAAAATAAACATATAACAGGATTTCATAAAGTAAAAGATAATCTGGCTATGAAAGAACATTATCGATTTAAACAATCACAAGACTAGCAGCTTATTTACAAAACAGAATTGAAAATACAAATCATATCTACCTTACAACGTACTAATCAGAATATTTCCCAGTCGAACTTTCGGAAGTCTTCATTTCTGTGATTGACTCTGATCGGATTTGTTACAAAATAAGAAACTAAATTTATCACTATATCATGTATACATTTGATGTTCATTGTATTTATAGTAGCAGAAAAATTAAAATAGATAATGACGTCACTCTATTCAAGTGATCGAAAAAATCTTTGAATTGTTTCTTTTAGAAAACATAATGAAATGCAAAAGAAAAGTAAAAACATTGTATTTTTGAAGTACTATTTATCGAATTCTCATTTCGTTTGCATAATTCACTGAATAATAAAACAGCTATTAAAATAATTTTGCCATTATTATCGGTCATAAAACTAATCTTGTTAAATGCGATAATATATATTTGATTTTCATCAACATGAAGTACGGATAAGCTACTTTTGTATAAATGATACTTCATTGCGAGTGACAGCATAAACTCATCGAGAACATCAAATACAGTGAGTAGGATACAAGTGGGGATACTGATAAAAATTGCTACCAATGCAGTTACAAACAGAGCAAAAATATCCTTATATGTATTTACAAACGAAGTTTAAGAGAGACATCACAAATACACGTACGTAAGTATAACGAAGCTTGAATGAATGAATGATAAATGGGCGCAACATTTTTTAATAATGTTAGAAGCATTCCACCCATTGTTTGCGCGAAACGATTGATTTAATTTGATGCTGTGCGTGGTAAACATGTTTTTGCATGTCTGCTTAAATTGTCATCGCTTAACTAATACTTATAACATACTGAGTAAACAATTTTTTTTATAATAAGTGGACAATTCTAACCTAATATATGATATGTTAATATGCTCTTGCTTTTTGCAGCAACATTTTAACTAAAGGAGAAATTGTTGCGGCGACATGATTTGGTCTTTGCTTGCTGTCGTCCTAGTTCGCGCTGGTGAGTCTTAATTATTGTTATCAGTTTTTTTCTTCAAAAAAATTCATTAAATTTATTTTCCAATTTATAGAGAGTTTAGCAAGAAACATTTGTCAAGTTATTTATTTGTAGTAGAATAAGTAAATTTTATTTGCAACATAAAGTATATTACGTTATATTAAATACTGTGTGTCTGTATGTCCATAGTTCGTACTGTAGAGGGTAGACACAATTAAATCGGCTTATCAAATCGGTCCAGTTAAAAAAGCCTAGTGTAAATACAACTGTAGGAGATAGATCAACTGAAAGCTTAATTGTTGCAAAATGGATATATAAACAAGTTTTTTTTGGCTTCTAAAACAATTTTTTATATTTTATAGTAAATAATAAAGTTAGAAAGTCAAAACGGCACGTAAATGTATTGGAAATATTTATATTTCATTTTCTGCTTTACGGGATTTTTGAATTGGACCTGGTTTACATGTCCGTATTAAAAGTAGGCTGACAAGATATGTCTAGATGCTTTCCAGTTAAAATGAATTACCTTTAGATCAAATAGGACCATGCGGTGCACATGAAATAAATAGAAACTGTTCAGATAGATTATCTACCGCGTTTAATATATATTAAAAAACAACAACTAACAACTATTCGAATTTCTTAATAGTATTCAGTAGTGTATGTCATTTGAATCAATTTCACATCTATTAGGTATATTTAATGGCACTTTAACTTGGTTTTTATGTCGTATATGTGTTACATATGTAATACAAGACGCCCACGGAGATGAAAGGTTCTTTTATTATACTCCTGCATGCATGTGATCCGCCAATCTCTGCTAAAATATTTGCTAATATAAATCTGGGTGGAAAATTAAATCATAAAATGTATGAAGTTCAGAATAATAAAAAATGACAAAATAGAGGTAACGCATGAGAGTACAAAAAATAGATAAATCAATTTTCACATACGTATAATTTAGAATAATGAAGAAAAAACATAGATTCAATGGAGTTCAGGAGTGTCTGAACACGAATTTCATGTAGTTCAGGAAAGTAAAGGGAACAAAAACTTCATAGGATTCTTAAAAATAATGACATAAGGATTTCTATATAGATTTCATGTTCTTGAAAAGAATGAGATCATGAAGCAACATTTGTAGATGTTTTTAATTAATTTTAATTAATGTTAAATGTTAAAACGGAATTAGAGCATCAAGTGATGAATCATGGGAATTAATAAAAATGAACATTATTTAAAAAATTTGAGTGCTTGCAACGGAAGTTTACATGAGTGTAGTGTTTACAGAACCAATTACAACGCTCTACATATCTCAATAAAATATATAATAGCTTTTAATATATGTATGTGACAATCAACACGTTCTTACCGTCAGAGGCACCGACTTTTCGATCGACTACAGATCTGACATAAATGGCTTATTTAAAACAAACATATATATTGCCAGTTGAATACTGTATACAATACAATTTGAAATTTAAATCTTGACATACCATCAAGAAACTTATAAATCAAGCAGCCCAATTAAAAAAATCCGTAGTAAGTGAACATCATTATAAATTATATAAACGTTTACT
This sequence comes from Phoronis ovalis, assembly GCA_028565635.1. NCBI lineage: Eukaryota > Metazoa > Phoronida > Phoronidae > Phoronis > Phoronis ovalis. The sequence continues at coordinate 5,371 of JAOXYB010048414.1, read as the reverse complement.
CCAGTGGAAGCACCAACCATATAGGTATGCACAGTTACAGAGATTCAGAATGTACAGTTGTTTCACATACGGAACAGTCGAAGCTTAACATAATTGTATGCTCCTTCTGTTGCCAAGCAAGAAATGTGGGGTCAGACGTGTTTGTAGTGAACAACTGAACGTCACAAAACATTGCGTGCAGTAGCATAGTTCTGTTTTACCTCTTCATATTCTTATCCATATCTATGAGAATTCTACAAATAAGAAAACAGTAAAATCGTTTTTAAAACAAAATCAACATTTTATATTTTCTTTCAGTTCCAATTTACAGTACTAATTGCAGCAGTTTTGGCATTCCTGTAATAGACAACGCGACACCTCACGGCATCGATACTTCGGTAAATGCTAGAGTGACATTCACTTGTGACTTAGGGTATACTCTACAGGGTAGTGGTACTATAACATGTCAGTCCACTGGAACGTGGTCTACGTTGCCGTCTTGTAAACGTAAGTAACACAAAAAATACGGTCAAAAGTATAATCTTCAAAACGCAATAATGGACATTTGCCGTTTTATAATTAGGACCGACAACCTGCAAGTTTTGCGTTGAAATGTCCACACGATATGTATATTTAGATCATTTTGATGTTATTTTTATTCTTAATACTAAACTAATAGACACATTTCAAGCCTAAAAAGTACCAATGTCCAGAATGGTTAGTTTACTTCGCATCCATTTACAACGAGTGCGACTTGGTATCGATTGATCAATCAAACAGAGTATCACATACATGTACGATACCATAAAATTCCACGTACTTACAATTGTTAGTAAGGCTTTGTGATTTGCTAGTCTTCCATACACGCTTAGTCCTATATATTAGTGTGCGTCGTTTCAAAATATTGAATATGCGGTAAATGTGCACCATTTTGTAGCCGTAGAATGTATCACCAGCATAACAGAATTGCGAACCTTACAAAATGGAATGTTCCAGAATTTTGAGACAACGCCGATTCGTATAAATTCTACGTTTGCATTTAAGTACAATGATGCCATAATTTACCTATGTAACAAACATTATGCTGTAAAAAGAGATAGACGAACTCGATGCAAAGAAGATGGAACTTTTACCGAAAAGCCTGCATGTTTAAGTGAGTACATACATATAGCCTCAAGATTAATTTATTCGCCTTTAATATATTACCAAAATAAAAATTGTGCTCTTGATAGACCTGAGAGTTGTAACAATGTATCCATTACAATGTCGTCGCTCCATAGTCTTCTTGTAAATTATCGCTTTAAAGCTCACATGTTTTCTAGATGCGACAGGTCCAGATTTTCCTCCATGTCCATCCGGTTGGCGCCACATTAGAGGTGACAATTGTTACTATATCAACGATTTTGCACCAACTACATTTACTCAGGCAACGAACTACTGTCAGAGTTATGGCGGGCATTTATTGTATGTGGAGTCGCCCGAAAAGAGAGAGGATTTTTCTTTTCATGCCATTAATTCGTAAGTTACTGGCTTGCGTGTTTTTAGGTACTTTAGCACATTTTTTTGAAAACCAGCCTTTCAAATACATCTACAATTTAACGATATATCCCTGCGTTATACATTAAGCTCTAAGAATCTATTTTACGTTTTGTTTTCATAAGTGGTAGTTACAATTAGAACAATTGTTTAATTTTACGAAACTTTCTTACTCAATAATTATACGCAGCTAAAGAAAATAACTAATTCCCTTTAGCTCTCCACTTGTGACTATACTACAAGTATCTTATATTTCACAGTTACATGAAGCAAACGTATTACACGCTAGGGATAATCAGAAACATGAATGAATCCTTAATTTGGACTGACGGCAGACCATTAACCCAGCCCTACTTCGGAACTGCTGGTCCGAATCAAGTGTATGACTGCGTAGCTATGGACTGTACTTCAGCGGCTTCAGCATGTCTGTTTGTCTCTGTGAATTGTACTGAATCCAGGGAATTCATCTGTGAGATAGAATATAATGGTAGGTAAAATACAAATATCAATTTAAGATTTAAGAAGCAGTTACATACATGCATACATGTCATATAACAATCAATTATGTTCGAAAGAATTCTGTTTCACAGTGTCCATAGGTTGCTGTATATATGTACTTATATACCTATATTGCACTGTCAGAGTTTGTTGTTGTTCTGTGATTGCTTCATTCTTAAGAATATTTATTTTTCATTTATTTATTAAATACAAGTATCCAAGATTGGTTTAATTTTTTGTCTTTGTAGAACTAACTACTAGTAGTACTCCTACGATAGAAATGCTTACTACTACACCAGAAATACCAACTGTACAAGAACAAACGACCACATCAGGCAGAATCACGCCTGCAACACAGGTGTCCACAACGACATCTCAAATATCTACTACTATCACGATTGTTACAACTGAAACAGCAACACTCGATATCTCAATAGAATCACCCAGTACCACAACAGACACGCCTACTACTGCAACAGAAACGCCTACTTCTGCAACAGAAACGCCTACTTCTACAACATATATGCCTACTACTACAACAGAAACGCCTACTTCTACAACAGATATGCCTACTACTACAACAGAAACGCCTACTTCTACAATTATAGAGATGCCTTCTACAACAGAAACGCCTACTTCTACAATAGAGATGCCTATTACTACTACTACAACAGAAACGCCTACTTCTACAATAGAAACGCCTACTTCTACAATAGAAATGCCTTCTACAAAAGAAACGCCTACTTCTACAATAGAGATGCCTACTACTACTACTACTACAACAGAAACGCTTACTTCTACAACATATATGCCTACTACTACAAAAGAAACGCCTACTTCTACAATAGATATGCCTACTACTACTACTACAACAGAAACGCTTACTTCTACAACATATATGCCTACTACTACAACAGAAACGCCTACTTTTATAACAGATATGCCTACTACTACTACAACAGAAACGCTTACTTCTACAATAGAGATGCCTTCTACAAAAGAAACGCCTACTTCTACAACAGAGATACCTGCTACTACTACAACAGAAACGCCTACTTTTATAACAGATATTCCTACTACTACTACAACAGAAACGCCTACTTCAACAACAGCGCTGACAAGTTGTGGTGAACCACCTCATGTCAGTGGTGCAAAGTGTATTGCGATTATTTCCGGTGTCAGAACAGAACTCGTGTATGAATGTAAAGAGGGTTTAATATTAACGAACGGTGAATTAACGAAATATTGCTCAGAAACTGGTGAATGGAAAGGTGTTAGTCCTGATTGCACAGGTATACAGAAGAGTTAATAATAGTAATATGAGTAAAATGATTATTGTTTATTTTGCTTATTATTGTAAACAAAATTCTTCACTGACTCGGATTCTTGAAATCGGAATAAGGCAAGGTATGAGAAAAATGGTGCACACACAAGTTGAGTGTATATTATCTTGCTTCGTTGCTTCGGCAATTGTTATTTGCCTTTAAGTATTATCGCATATTCCAAAGTTGTAGTTGTACATTTTATAAGGTTGTGTAAAGTGCCAGTGTCTAAAAATCGAAAAAAAAATGTTACGGTCACACCATTTGCGTTTGCTTCTGTTACAGCTACTATGAGACCAGTATTCCAGCGGCCAGTGAGACCTCCAATAGAAGCGCCATATGCCAACATCATCGGTGGCTTTGAGATAGCCATTTTAATCGCCCTAATTGCCTTTATTATTCTGCTAGATGTCCCGAATCTTTATAAAAACTTACTTCTATTTGGTCATAGAATTCGCGGCATTTATAGACAACTTTGGTCTCGTCAAGCAGCAACTCCTGCCATGTGTGATAACGTGGAGTTAATAGTTTATACGCCACAGAGAAGACGGAGAACCTCAAAAGCGGCAGAAATGGTGTACAGGTCATGTAAAGCGTACATGGGAACTCCTCCACCAGATCAGTCATATGGTTTCAGTATCAGGGACAGTAGTAGTGGTAGTAGTACTCTACCGACATCAAATAACTGAAACGATAGTTGTTAAAAAGGTATATCTCACTCCCCCGTGTCAGCTTGGAAATCGTATGTTATTTTCACGCGTGAAAAAAAATGTTGAAACAGGATGTGTACTTCAGTAATAGGATTTAAAATTTGCGAATATACTGTGTTTTTTTGTGAAACGTTCCTGTTTTGCAAATCCTCGTAATGAATTTAAATTGGAATTTCCTATAGCTGATTGTAGCTCATAATTTGACCTCAGATGGTATCAGCTGAAAGTAAGGAAACCGGTATCTTCGCATGTACCATTCCATCACAAATTGATCCCGGGGGGTACTCAAGGATTTTTGATTACGGGGATGTGCCGCGGAACCCAATTCAAAATTTTAGCTTGCGGTAGCAAACCCAATCCAAATTTTTTGAATTATAAGGGTAGCAATCCAAATTTTGTGAAATATAAGGGTAGCAATCCATTTTTACGCAAACTGACTGATACAAACCAAATTCCAAAAATCGTTTTATGGATACAAACCTAAAATTAATCCAAATTATTTGCTGTAAGCAGCTGGTAGCAATCCAAATTTTTAAATTTCTTTACGGTAGCAATCCAAAAAAATACCGTAAGAAGTATACACTCCAAATCCAAAATTTTCAACTGGGCTGCACACCCCCACCAAAAATACCTTGAGTACCCCCCCCCGGGAAATTGATGTGCGAGTTCCCCGGCCGGGGGTCACTTGTGTTAACAGTTACGTGGATCCGCATGCATGTGCGAACATAGGGTTTAAAAACAGCCCCTAAACGCGTATATAAGACTGCAAAAACACTCCATTAAGTGCATTAAGAGACCTAAGGCCCTTGCAGGTTTAATTGTGACTTTTGGCAGACCTCAATCAATCGAAATTTCCCCCCTATTTAGGCATCAGTGTTTGAGGTGAAAAGCATCCTTTGACAGATCTCAATGAACAGAAAAAAACCCTGCCCTTTTTATCCATGAGTCAATGCATAAAAAGATCATTAAATAACATATCAAATGAGCAGTGTGGTCTTATTGTATTCGCCCATAGCGAGCGATCTCAATTGCTTATTTTGAACAATGCAGAATTATAACGGTGAATTGCAAAATAAGATCTTTCTTTGTTCCCTAAAAACAGCACATTCGAAAACTATGAAATGTAGAATCCTGTTAGGCGCTACGTCCCTCGAGCAGATAATATTTTAAGGCTATGAAGGACCCTCGCCACCGTTTAAATAAAAATTCATGAAAAATCTGCATTACATTTTTTTCATAAAATAAATGTTTCATGCTATGTTATGGTGGTATTTTTAGACTTGTGTATGCAACGCACAAAATTTAATTAATTTTTTATGACATCTC
>JAOXYB010048392.1:0-12011 GCA_028565635.1 Phoronis ovalis | reverse complement strand
TGATCCGAATTGGATGTCCGGACGTTTAGCCCCAAGATATGCCGTCCGGTAACCGGACGTTTAGCCACTCCGTTTTTTTTAATATGAAATATAATATACTAATTAAACTATACTGAATTAAAAGGTAATTGATTATTTCTAACATATTGTTTGATTTGATGATATAGTTGTCATAACAGACTATATCAACTCTGTATTTTAGGTCCACCAAAATGTTTGTATGATTAAATAGTTCCAGACCACATCATTTTATACTAGGATTTATGTAAAACTCTTACATATTTATATATCCTAGCTTTTAACACCTTATACTTTGACTATATCCATGCCAGCTGGAACTGCAGTTGTGCCACATTTTCAGCATTAGCACATACAGACGGGGGATACCCAAAATTTATTTTAACAAAATATTATGTTTATCCAATTTTTTATTCACTATATTACTAGTGACTTATCTTCATCTTTGACAGTTAGGCAGAAGTGAGATGCGCAACTTTGCATTAATAAACAAATTTCATTTTGTTTTAAGAAATGTCTTTGTTCTAGGAAAGAGGAGGAAACAACTCATATACCCATGAGGCTCTCACATTAAAGTACAAACTTGACAATGAGTTTGAACTTGTTTTTGTGGTAAGTATCAAGGAAGTATTTTTGAAAACTTCAGAAGTTGATGCAATCATAATGAAAATTCCAGAACATTGTAGACATTCTAGATAACTGATTAGAACGATACAACTGTATATAAGTCTAAACCAAGTGTTTCAATTTTTACTTTGTGAATTACACAGTTTGGGATTGAGGAAATACAAGGACATATTTCAGTAGTTGGTAAGTAGTGTTCAAACAGAATGTAATTGAGTGTTGCTAGTAAGACATTTGTTTAATTTATCTGCAGGTTGCCTACCAAAAAATTTTGCAGTTATCTTACATTGATAAACTCATAGATGACATACAGAGGGAGTTCAAAAATAAATACAAGGATGACTTACAACAAGGCAAAATTTCACGGAATTTTGACTTTGATGAAACCTTTCAAAGGATGTTGAAGGAAACTGAAAAAGCTAGTCAAATCGAAGCTAAAGCCCCAAAGTAAGTCAGTTGTACACACTAAACAATAATTAGACTGACATCAGTTATAAGGGATGATTAAAATATGCAATAATACTAGCTGTGTATACCAGTATATGGTTATATACATACTTAGAGAAAAACGTAAATGTTTAAATCTATTAAGACTAACATGAACATATCGTAAGTAAGTAAGTGAAGATAGTTTTTAATAAACTGAAATGTTAGTATTATCTGGTCGTGGTGATTCTATTTTTTTCTTATAAACATATGGTAACATTGCACTGCTATGAACAAAGTCTTTTGAAAATCTTTTTCCTAAGTTTGCTTAAATACTTTATAATTATATGTTATTTTTATTTAAAAGCATTTTCCATTACTGAGTTTGGTGTTAACTGGCACTTAAAATTACTGATAAAACAGAACCAAATACTTTATTTCTTGATGAACATTTTTCCCCATCTTTTATGTAAGGTTGGTATGTAAATAGCTTGGCTTGTTTAATTTATTTATACTGTTATGGAACCTAATGTAATTATTGTTTTCTTTCATTTGCTTTTCGTAACAGGAAGATGAAAACATTTGGTGATTCAGAGAAATCTAAAAAATCCATTGCATCAATGGTAAAAAATAAACACACTGAAGAAGCAGCTAAAATGAATGAAAAGAAAAATCAGAAAGGTACTATACCAGAACAGTTAGCTTACTGTATTTACTTTCTGGTAACATTTATTTTTTTGTTCAACTAACATTTCTATATTCTGTTACAAGGATGCAACTGCCTGCATAATATTACAAGCCAATTATTGTAATAGATTGATATGCTCACAAGAGGCATTGTTATTGGATAGCTTTTTTCAAAAGAAAGGAATTAGTTACATTATGCAGTAAAATCGATATCTTTCCAACAACCCAAAATAATATGAAATTTACCTGCTCCTGAATTATTTTCCTTGTCTTTGTTTTGTTCAGAAATTAAATACCCATATTGAGTGCATGGTCATGTGATTTTGATAATAAGGATTAATTGATCAGACTGCCTAACATCTGACGATTATCACATGCAGTCGTTGGACAGTCACCCGAAAAACGTTTAGCATGGACAAGTTTGTTTGACTCTAACAACTATTTATATCCAAAGAGGTATAGGGCCCTGAATGTACCCAAAAACATGCCCGGACGAAAATAATGTAGAGAATTTGGAAATTGCAAGTGTTCAATGAACTCGGTTAGTATCTCACGAATCTTGTCCATGCTAAATGATTTTTTTGGTAAGTGTTCAATGAATTGAATACATATAAAACTTAAATTTAGATTAGTGTTCAGTTATAATCGGTCGGTGTTGACAGTTTTGTATATGCTTTAGAAAATAATTTTGAGCTAGACATCTATCTTTTAAAATAATGTTTAAAATATTTTCCTAAGTTGATTAAAATCTTAGAATGAATCAGTTAATCATAAAAACGATGCATCTCACCCTCATCTTTCTCTAAAAGCTGAGTACCATCATATACATTCATCAGTAAATGACACAAAAGAAACTTCTATTAACTAGTGTTTAAAAATGTTGCATTATTAAGACACTAGATTGACAGTGTCACATTTGGTTCTATCTATTTGTGTTTGACTACTTTTACAAAATCAATTTCTATGAAAAAAAAAAGTTTTGACTTTAATAAACTATTAGACTACAAATTAGAGAATTTGCAGAAAATGTGATTACCATAAAATATAATAATTTTAAGCTAACAAGGAAAACAAAGAAAATGCAAAACCAAGGGTTATTGAAGAACCAAAATCCAAAAAACCTATAACTAATGGAGATGTTGATGAAGACACTCTCTTGAAGAACAGACAAAAGTTTTACATAAAACAAGCAGGTGGAATCAAGAAAGTGAAGCCACCAGCCAGGTAATGTATTTTAAATTTGGGGATGAGAATGAACAACAAACTATAGTGTTATTTTACTATTTTTATCATATATTCTCATGAAAACATTAATTGTTTTTAAATATTTTTATGAAAATGTGATAAATTGCAAAATTCTTATTATAGATAACCATAAGCATTTGAGAAAAATTTGTTTTGCCGACAAGTGGCAAATAATCATATGGCAATACTGTGCATTGAATCATATTTCTCTGTGTTTTCTATGTTACTGTGTTAATAGCCTAGAGGCAATTTTTTTTTTCATTTAAATTCAAAGGAAATTTAAGGTTGCTAGAGAAGCCAATTTTTTTGTTCTTTAAATTTAAAGGGAAAAAAAGTTTTTTTAGTCAATTTCTTTGAATAATAAGATATTTATTTCAATCATCTGTAATAACAGAGCCACCTAATGTTAGTCTAGAACTATCCTACTGGTAATGTGTTTGGTGATTTGCATACTGAATCACCCATCTACCAGTTGTTGTTCCTAACTGTATACATAAGAGTTAAATTTGATATCTTTTATGTGCACATGATGCACTGTTGATCGGCCAAAATATCACATACATAACAGAATTATTTGTGTCAATACAAATTGTAAGAACTTACCAATGTAATCAGAATTGGCAATTTTATTTTATGCCAAATAATGTGCAGAAAATAAAAAAAGAAAGTTGCACTTTTTGTGTGGATATATTCCAGCCCCAAGAGCTCTGAAGCAACAAAGAAAAAGGGAAAAGTTAGCCGAGTGTGGGAACTGGGTGGTTCCAGCAAGGATTCTACAACTTTAGATTTCAGCTCTCCCTTGAGTGAAGATGCTGACACAAATGGTACAAATGGTGCTGATATTGCTGACGATGTTTCGGTGAGTTTCAAATGTTTTATTTCATTGTAGATATGGCAGCGTCAGTCTCAATTTAAAGTGGACACAAAAGCAATGGATAAGCCAGATGAATAATCACTTATCAAAACAACATGGGATCCTGTTCATAAAAGACGTGTTTGAGTAATTTGTGTCTTCATCGTAGCAACAAAGTGACCATGTTCTTGAAGCCAAGTTTGACCAACACGAGTTTCATGCTAATTATATTTATTTACCTGGTTTTAATTTCCAGATTGTATTGTGTTTAAACAAGTTGTATATATTTTAATCTTCAGAGATCATGGGTAGGAAAAATGAAAGGCAGTTTGCATGACATGGAGCCTGAAAGTAGCAGCGAAGAAGAAGATATTCAGGAGGAGGTTACTCCAAAAGCAACTCAAAGGTATACACACAATGATCGTAAAAAAAACTGGCTTGTAAAGGTTCTACCAATTTTGCTTCAGTGATAAAAGTATGCGATACTAAAAATGTCTGTAATGCAGAACTTGCAGAGAGTAACGAAATTCATTCTTAGATGCTTTGTTATTTCCTTGATTTGTATTATGGAGTTCATACAATATCATATACTTCTATCTAGTGCTACCAAGTCGGGTGGATTGTTCAGCATGTTTAAGGGTTTGGTTGGATCTAAGACTCTGACTAGAGAGGACATTGACCCTGTTCTTACCAAGATGAAGGACCATCTGATTGGTTAGTAGTCCATGACATGAAATTTTCAAATGTTAAGAAATAATAATAAGTTATACTAGTGACATCGCAGTTGTTCTTAATAGTATACAGTGCTGAATAGTGTACCAGATACATATTTTGATACCTAATTGATTGTGTTTTTTAGTAGTGTAAATAATTGATGTACAAGCAGTTATACATAATCTAATCCAGTTCTTGAAAACAATTGAAGGGCCATTCGTTCATTTGACATTATATTTTCAGCTAAAAATGTGGCTGCAGATATTGCTGCAAAACTATGTGAATCTGTTGCAACTAAGTTAGAGGGGAAAGTGCTTGGTACTTTTAGTGGTGAGTTGAAATCTATGTCATTTAAAGGTGTGAGGAACAGAAAATCTTAAAAAAGCTGTTGTTTTGTGTTGCTCCATAAACTTACATAAAAATTATGGAGTTGGACATGTATTAGATTGCCTTAGCATACCTGTGTAAAACTCCAAACTTAACTGAAGTAAAAGTAAAGTGTTATTTTGACATCCCTCTGTTATTTGTTATTTAAGGTGTTGCATCTACTGTGAAACAAACTTTGCACGAGTCGTGCCTTCAACTGTTATCCCCAAAGAGACGCATTGATATCCTGCGAGATGCTATGGATGCCAAACAACGTGGTCAGCCATATACTATTACCTTCTGTGGAGTAAATGGTGTTGGAAAATCTACTAACCTGGCTAAGGTATTCTAAAACATTTCGTCCGGTAAAATCTAATTTTTGCAACATAATTCATAGAAAACCTCTCTTATTCAAAATATGAACCTGTTCCTGGCCTGGTTCCTGGCCAACCAAATATTTCATTCATTGGCATTACACGCTAAAAAACACTAGTCAGATTAGAAAAGAAGAATTGTGTAAAAAATATAACCTTGCACACAGCTATAAAGTAATATTAAACATATATTCATTGGTATGAAGCACTCGAGACTGAAATTTGTGACTTGTTTCCTTTATTACCCGTAACTGTCAAAGTTTGCATTTCTGATAACTGCAAGTGATGTTGCTCGATATTAAAACTTTCCCTTTCTGGTGCGTCAGCACTGTCATACAAGAGTACATATTGGATACACCTCATTGCAATTATTTTACTTTTACAGGTTTGTTTCTGGCTCATTGAGAATGGATTTCGTGTCCTGATTGCAGCGTGTGACACTTTCCGTGCTGGTGCCGTGGAACAGCTAAGGACACACACTCGTAAACTCAATGCCCTTCACCCAGCAGACAAATATGGTGGGCAACAAATGGTTCAGCTGTATGAGAAAGGTTATGGAAAGGATGCTGCTGGCATTGCGATGGAAGCTATTAACTTTGGTAATACATGTATATGTTTAGTATTATAAGATAATAATATTACCCCTTGTAAGACATCGTCTGTCATGGTTACGCAACGTTAAATTCACATGATATAATCCTCCTGGGCTGATTTCTGATGTAATTTAACCTAATGTAGTTTAATTTAACCTATGTAACCTAATGTTATCAATAATCTTAGGAAAGTCGAGACATAAGAAATCGGGCCACTGTGTTTGGTACACAAACTTAAGTATTTTGGATTGTAATTTTATTCTCATTTTTCAGCTCGTGACTGCAAAATTGATGTGGTACTGGTAGATACCGCTGGTAGAATGCAGGATAACGAACCTCTTATGAGAGCTTTATCAAAACTCATCAAAGTTAATCAACCTGACCTTGTCCTGTTTGTGGGAGAAGCTCTGGTCGGAAATGAAGCTGTCGACCAGTTGGAGAAATTCAACCAGGCTCTCGCTGATCATTCTAATATGGATAACCCTCGTCTGATTGATGGCATTGTACTCACTAAGTTTGATACAATTGATGACAAGGTAATGTGTTACTGAAAATTACTGTTCAATATTTAGAAGATGAGTCACTTCATCTGTATACATGTGTTGCAACAGAAAATAAGTACTGGATATCAGAACATCGTCTTTGTTACATCTCCGCTATAATTTATCTTTTAGTTAGAACGTCACTAGATGTGCAAACTAATATTTGTAGAGTAATTTGTATGAAGAGAAAATTGGCACAAACTTATAAGACCAAACGATTTGTATCACATCACCATGTCCTGTTATAATCTCTTCTAATGCAAAAGCTTGTTGTTACCAGCAATATTCATTTTTAAAATGTATGATTTCAGATTCTAAGAAATGTTTAATATGGACCTATTTTTTCAGGTGGGGGCAGCCATATCCATGACCTATACCACTGGTCAACCAATCATGTTTGTTGGAACAGGACAAACCTATATGGATCTGGTAAATCTAAATGCTAAGGCTGTTGTTCATTCCCTTCTCAAGGCTTAGATAGGAGTCTTTTAATCAGCTATAAATGGGATGAAACCCAGGAGCTTACTTCCAAGAATGCTGTGTTGGTATTAAGTATCTTAATAAGCAATATTGTTTTAACACATAATTACTAATTTGTCATACTTTGTGGAATATTTTGCAATAAAGTGTAACCCCATAGTATTGTGGTACTATGCCCTTGATTTAACTATTTTACATAACAAATAACGATATCACAAAGTCGCATCTTGCAAACAGTAGTAACAAGTTTTTGCTAGCTGTAAGCTAGAGTAATTTCTTCATATTTAGGTTATGGATAATTGTTATCATTGTAAATTTTGTTTTGTTTCTTATTTATTTGTTGCATGTCTCGTGCATGTATGTCAAAAATTTGAATGGTTGTTTGTATTTGTAACTCCAGTAAATTGACAAGTCAAAACGATGCATTTAAAGTTTGATTCACTTCTGTGAGTTGTAGTGCTTTCGAGATTATTTTCTTATACCAGCATGGTATAATTATAAGATTGCAAGTGTAATTTGGCAAGTTTATAATTGTGCCATTTTACTACTATGAGGTAAAAAAACTTGTTGATCAAATGTCATGTTAAATTATGTCATAATAAAATACGTCATATTTTATATCATATCATATCAAATTTATGTAATATATATATATTTACATTATAATACATAGGAGTTTATCCTACTATCATATATACAAAGCATATAATCTATACATTAACAAATAATACTGTAAATTAAAGATTGCATATAAAATAAACAAAGCATTCTCAACATACAATATTTAACGGCATGCAATTGTAAAGTTTTTCTGACACAAGCTCGACATGTTTTAAAAGATATTCCTATGCATAGTAAAATATGTATGGATTGGGAAAAAAATTCCATACACAAGAAAACAAAGTGTAAAAAAAAGATTTTCCTTGCATACAAATCAGTACTAGACAATAACGGATATCAAACATGGATGGATGATGCATACACCTTGCAAATGCAAGAATTACGAGACAGATTACATACAAATTAATTACTTTGCCTAACACTTCAAAACTTGAAGTTGAACAAACACTTCTGTTCGTTAGTTAATCTAGTATAGTATACTAATAGAGATAGCTTAGTATAGCGCCAATGCAGAACTTCATAGAAGTGAACACGGAATTTTATGTAACAAAGACTTGTACGTTTCCTAAAATAAGCTGGTCACTCTGATAGAGATACCTGTGAACCATCGCCTGAATTGGTACTGTACTTGTTAAGGTATGGAAAGAAAGGAAGCTCAAGTATGTTGATATGCCAAGTCGGCACTCCTAGAACATGGTGAGGACAAGTTAAAACTTAAAGTAACACGGGACTAACTGCTTGTTAGTAAAACTAATACTACAAATAGATGGAGACAGCTATTCTAAAGGTGCCAATAAAAAAGTGTCCAGCAAAAAAAATTTTATAAAATGAAATGACAAATCTGCTGCATAAAGTGAATATGAATCTAAATACAACCTCTGTTGCCTACAACTGGATATTAACCGTCTACACTATCCTCATCTGCACTTTCCATCGCTGACAAACTATCTTGATCTTTATTGCTTTGCTCTGGATTTAACTCCTGATTAACGGCTGTTGTTTGTAGTTCACTAATAGTTATGTTTACTGGTTTTCCAGTACTGGCATTTATAAGTTGTCCATCATTTGTTATAACTAAAATACACAAAAGCAAAGCAATTAATGAAATTGATTAGGGTTATTCTATTAAAAGTAATCAAAGGGTAGATGACCTGAAAATAAATATGATTATGGCCAGGGGGTTATATTACGTTTCAATTACAGGAGGACAGGGTTAACAAATTTTTGGATATTGGCAAGATAATTTTATCATGAGCGAGGGGGTGAAAATAGCTTGAATTATCAGGATAGGAGGATATACACAAATATTCAGGTCTTCCTCTTGCAGTTACTGGAGTAATGTATTTCAGCACAACAAATAAGATATTTTCTGAGGACTTTTCTGCCAAATGCCATTTATTATAGTTCTTTAGTATTGAAGAAGAAGCTTTTTCCATGTCACAGTTAACAAAGTTCACATGCTCAAAATGCCTGTTTGGTAATCAAAATACTCAAACAGTTCACTGGCAAGTATCCAGTGAAATCTGGTAGAAACGCCAAAATATAAGGAAACCACGGCATAAAGAATGCTAACCCGAGAGAGGAAACACTCTTAGGCTGGAGACTAGATTCCAGTGATATCTGGGTTTCAAACATGAGCATCAGACTTCTCATGTGGACTTTACCTTGCGGAACTATATAACAATAATGCACAAAGAAACATTCTCAATTCAGCAGGGAAATGAAGAGCTGAACTTACTTGTTCCTGCTGGGATAATAATCTGTTGCGGTTGTGTAGATGCTACTGTTGTTGCTTGCGTAGTTGTAACAGTGGTGCTGCCACCTGTTGTCTGGGGATTTAAATTTGCTATACTTTCTGGCCAGAATCTTTGCACGGGTCGAGTATGTGATTTATTTTTCTTTGTTTTGGCTTGATCAGGATTGCTTGCATCTAACATTGGCTGCAAAATTCTCCGCCTTGCATTGATGAACCTAAACATACATAAGGTAAACATAAAATCATACGAGCTAAATAGGTTCAGGTTGGTATGGCATGATAACTTTAACATGCCTGCTGTTGGGCAACTTGCTTAGAAATTTAAGGAAATATTAGTTATATGTATAGCATGCCCGGATATGTCAGGTTTCAGTCGTATATCAAAACATTCTATATTTACCAAGAAAAAAAAGCTTCCAATACATTATCAGAACTGAACACATTGATTCAAGCTGCCAATTACAATATTAACTGCAGATGACTCATTTAATAAAGTTGCAGCAAGGATACAAAAAAGGTGTATATTTTCAAGTGGTTCATGGGATAAACAGTATCCAGAATTTATGACAATGGGTAGTATTTTAATATAATTTTGAGCCTTACCAGTTGTTTACTTGCAATAATGATAAATTTGTCTGTTGAGCTATTTGCCTTTTCTCATCTTCTGTTGGATATGGATGCTGCAAACAACAAGTTGAGTAACAACTTCTGTCTAACAGTTAACACTAACAGTTACTGTGTAACTGTTGAAGACATTTACCAGGAACCTTAGTGCACATAGCATATTAGACTTGCTCAAGTCCCTATGAACTTAAAAAAAAAAAAAATAATGTTTATTTCTCTTTTTTATGTGTTTTACATCAGTGTTTTTTTTACTATCATATATATGTTGAGGACGGCAAACACCCAACATATATATGATAATAATAAAAAAAAATTTCGAGATAATTAAAAATACTGATGTAAAAGACATAAAAAAGAGAATTAAACATATTTTTTTTTTAAGTTCACAAGGACTTGAGCAAGTTTAATAAGGACAGTCAAAAGTGCTGGGGTTAAATACTGTGTTAAAGAGGAGGGTAATACTATAGAGCGTCCCCTTGTTTTGTTCCGGCCACACTGAATCCAATAGTCAAAGCTAGTGTAGATTGTAAAATATGTATTCCATTCCAGGTCCGCGCACTCCAGGTTCCCGCACTCCAACAAACATGCGTAGCAAGTGCACATGATAGTTTGGCATATTTAAAATGATCCCTTAACTTAGTACCCTATTGTCTCGAAAAAAAGGATATATTGCACTGAAAAAACACACCTTTTTTAGGTTTTCAAAGAGAAAAAAAAAACAAATGTCTACCCTTTCTACGGGCTACTGAATAATTAAGTACAGTCGAAGGTAAGGTTAGTATACATGAACTCCGACAACGACAACGTTTTTGCAGTATTGTACTCATTTTTCGTCTGAATCTGATCACGATACCCTCGATTTCATTCCTATTTTTGATTTTGAAGGATTCCTTTTCTAAAAAATCTACCCTTTTCAAGTTTCGAGAACTGTGACCGTCACAATAATCCCCCGCGTTTTCCGCGAATTTCGTACCGATCATGCTGTCCTATATCATGCTGGAGTGCGGGAACCGGAATTCCACTCCAGCGCAAAAGGAACAAATGTCAACAGGGCAAAACAATGGCACCAAATTTTTTATCTGTCTTATGTAGAAAATGGGAAAATATGTTTAGACTTGTATACTACATGTCATCAGACACCACGATACGTTGGTTTCAGCTAAGGATTACTCGTAATCCGGGTTCATAATTTAATATTAATAAAACTCTTCATGAAATGAGAATTGAAGCTGGTCCGCGTATCGCTACTGTGGTTTGATGGATTTGACCATATTGCACTTATTTGATGAATGTACTATAGTCAAATAACTAAAGTCCTAATTAAAGACCGTTTTATTATTCACAAGTTGATATGAGGTCACTTTTGCGGGTTATTTTTCTGTTTTTTAAATACTATGCGCAGAAAATTAAGAAACTATGAATTTTTTTATAATTACATTTATATGGCTAAGAGTAAATAAGTATTTAGTACTACAGTAAATGTATTATTGCCATTCCGTTTAGCATTGTGACAGTGGAATAGCTGATAAATAAATGTTGTTGCCAATGGCCTATCATCCTATTAAGTTATTAATGGTAAATAATTTATGTTCGGTTGAGGGACAAAATAACACATGTGTAGCATGTTCTTAGCAATTATAATTGAAACCAAAAAGACATACTTTCTGATTTAACCTGGCATAACATTTGTTGTTGGAGTATAATCATTCATAATTATCCAAAAATTAAAGAAAATTATTAATAGACGAAGATAAATGAAAAGAGGATCAATATTGCTCAATTAGAGTTTGGCATGAAAACCATTATCAAAATAGCTTTCCCTTAGTGTTGGAGAAATTTTACCTTACCGCACGAACACGTAACTCGTCCCAATTATCTACTATGCTCGATCTGTAGCTGAGTTTCGTAGAAATGGACAAAGCCTCAGGATTGCCTTCTCCCATCACCGTAGCGTCCTCTGTCCACACGGCACTTACGTTGATGCCAGATCCCATAACCATTTTCATGACTAGTAACCAACCTTTACGACAAAAATTGAGATACCCTTTAACCACCGTAATTGTAAGAGTATATCATACAGGGTATATA
>JAOXYB010048391.1:9811-26705 GCA_028565635.1 Phoronis ovalis | reverse complement strand
GACTGGCAGCCATGTTTGTTCTCGAGATGTTAGCTTGCAATAATAGCTTTTGTTTTTGTCGAATCATCTTCATATTATGTACAGGGTAAGTACACATTGGATATAAATTTGACCCTGATTACTTCTAACATGGCCGACTGGTGGCCATTTCGGGAAAGACGAAGTGAGGATTGGACGATTTGAAGGTGGATTCACGAAGGTCATAGGTTGGTGGGTGCGTTAGACCAAGTGACATTTCAAATTGACCTTGAGAAGTTGGTCATATGTCGATATGAATATCCGACTTTTTTTGTTGTGCGTAACACTTTCTTTGTCGCACAATAACTGCTTCGGTTTTTATCCGATCAGCTTTATATGTGGTACAGGGTAAATACAGGTCAAAATGCAGACAGTCTGCAATTTGACGTGGATCACGTTCAAGATGGCCGACTGGCGGCCATGTTTTTTCCCGATAGTGCACATTACGTTGCCCCCATTTCGGGAAAGACGAAACGTTGACTTGACGATTCGAAGGTGGATTCACGAAGGTCATAGGTTGGTGGGTGCGTTAGACCAAGTGACATTTCAAATTGACCTTGAGAAGTTGGTCATATGTCGATATGAATATCCGACTTTTCTTTGTCGCACAATAACTGCTTCGGTTTTTATCTGATCAGCTTTATATTTGGTACCCCATTTCGGGAAAGACAAAACAAAACCACCTATTTCCCTTTTAAACTAAAAATTTGACATTTTCCCTCTGTTATCAACCTCAAAACTCTTAAACATACAAAGATGGCTTTACAACTAAAGAAATTACATCATATGATGAGCATCTGTCTGCACCAGCAGACCTCTTGTTTTGAACATATTATGTTGCTGTTACAACTATAATCTGGACATGTTAAGATACAACGCAAGTAAACAGACTAAAGTTGTTGATACTAACTGACAAATTTGTATGGTATAAAAAAAAAATTACATTTTTATTAATCTTATCAGAATGAATGTTCATTGCATTCTGTAAATATAATAAATAAATTATTTATATAATTTAGTCAAATCTAACTCTTACATTTCAACTGCAGAGAGCTTTCAGTTTTATCACAAGACTTTCATCTCAGTCCTTTCTGAAATCCCCCCCCAATTTATGAGTTTTGAGGTCAGGTTATTACAGGTATGTGACCTAGCTTGTTTCTGTCATATTCCAGAAAGGACAATGATGAAAGTCTTGTGATAAGAAAGACTGAAAGCACTCTGTATTTAAAATGTAACGTTGTTCATAACATTGATATCTAATAGATCGTTCACTTAAACTTTTTAAAATTTCAATCAGCGACAAATGAACTAACTAATGGGGTTCGAACTGGGTTTCTCGTTGTAGGTGTCGATGATGTATTTGTGTTTGTTAATACTTTCCGCCAAGCTTCTCACTGTAAGGACCTCGGAGACAGAATGGTTCATACATTATTCACAGCAGGAAAAGCTACATTCTTCACATCATTTACAACTGCCGCAGCTTTTGCTGCAAATATTGCATCATCGGCAAGTTATTCTTTACCATTGGACTTGATTGTTGTGTTATACTTTGCTCTTACTTTCTGCTTTCTAGTGCTCTGTAATGTCACAATCAGCTGAATTGTTGTTGATAAAGGTCATTCATAATTAGGAAGCTCCTAGTATCTTTCTTTTAGAATATAGAAGGTTTATTCTTGAATATTTTTGTTTCGTGAATGTCTTTTATTTGGGTCATGTAGGTTTGAAAATATTTGTATGCATATCTTTTATAGTTGTTGATTAAAGGGTTTCCTTAAATACCGGACCTCTGTGTGAGCCAGTGTTTAACAAATAACTTAGTTTACCTTTTTATTCTGCTGTTAAAACTAAAACTTATATTATAATTCCAATATATAATTTCTGATAGTCAGACCTTATTTGTAATATATTACATCATTGTACATTATTAATTTCAGATTCCAGCATTGCATGATTTTGGTTTATTCATGGCGTTGATTGTAACAAGCTGTTGGATAATGGTAGTAACCATCATGCCGCCTGCTTTAAATATTTGGTATAAAGCCGTATCTAAGTTGGAATTTTACTGTTTTCGAAGGTACTAAGTTATTAATATAATATAATACTCAAAGTTAAATGCCATTGCCAAATTTGCTGCGGCTCTTAAAAAGGGCACTTTACAGCTCAAAAGTCACTACTGTGAATGCTAATACATGCAACTCTCAAAATTTAAAGCACTTTGAAAGTAAACAACTGAGATAACTAACTACTGAACTACTTTCGGAGACAAATCTAATTAACCCTCAAATTACCATCTTTTGCAGTAAGTCTGTGACTCCCAAATTACTGATTTTCAATTATAAAAGAACGTACTGCTTTCCAAAGTTACTAGTTTACATTAATTATGGCTCTCAGACTTCAGTAATTTACAGAGTGAGTCACAAACATTTGGATAATTAATTTGCTTTATTATCAACATACATGAAATTTTCTTGTTTTGGAATTATTTTTAATTAGCTTTTATTTCCAAACAATAATTTAGAATACTGACCCAGCTGTTGCCTCCTGGTGTAGATAACCCTGGGTGTTGAATGGTTGCTTTCCATAAGTGCCTGAGTTTTTGTTCCAGTCCTTTTAAGTTTTAAAAATCGTTTGAACATATTCTCACATAATCAGAACCTATTTCAATGTGGATTTTTAATTCTTACAGATGTATGACATCTTCAACCTCTGGAACTCTGTCTTTACCAAATGATGTAGTTGCTTTTGTTTCATCCGCCAGTAACCTATCGGAATCTAGTGGGTCGGAGACAAACAACAGCAGCATTGATGATGACAGCGACGATGTACCTATGTTGCAGTTAGAATTAACTACAGTTAGTCAAGGTAGATCTTGTGAAAATGTAAAGGTCCATCCATTCCATAAAAAAATTGGGATTTTTTACGACCATCCTAGTAATTCAAAACATTTCTCCTTCCCCGATAACTGAAGCTGATTCAACAATAACATGAACTTTTTTTTATATTCACTGTAGTTGAAACTGTATAATCCCCTTTTACCCTGCCTGCTGCCATAATTGTGATTACCTTCAGGTTCTTTTCCCTCTGACAATCTTAAATGGAATAGTCCTAAATAAACAATATGTTAACAACTGCAAAGTTTACTTCAGATTTTCCAAATTTATAAAGAGCATAATTTTTTTTCAGCACCATAAACACATCTCCCAGTTGCAAATGTGCGAAACTGTAATTAGAAAGGGTCATTTTAATTCTTGTCTTCATGTTTGTGACAACCATTTCTTATTCATTTCAATAAGTAACAATAATATATTAATTATAGGATTCACCCACAAAATGACAACAGCAACAGAACGTAGGGAGCTAGTGTCCCCAAAAAATTGACAACTCTTAGATTTGTATATGACAAAAAATCCCCCCAAACTTTGTTCTTTTGTATTCACAGACAATGATGAACCAATGCTTGATATGGACGATCAGTGGACCAGTCAGACGAACATCATTGAACCTGCAGAAGAAGTGAGGTCATTAAGTGAAGGCTGTAATTTAACGTCTAAGATTCAAGCTATTATGTATTATTATATAGCACTTCCAGTCATCAAGAGTAGATGGATCATTGTGGGTAGGTTTTGTTGTTCTTGTCGCAATATAAAAAAATAATTAATAAGCACACAGAATAGGTGTGCACGTCTGTCCATTTCATTGTCATATACTTGACTGTCAGTAAAACTATCAGTGACTTTACAGAGGCTTCAAGTGACTTGGCAAAGTACATCTACTGACTCTTAACAAGTAATGAGTAGGTTGATCATAATAAAAATAAGCCATAAGAAATAAAAAAGTTACTGATAGGAAATAAAATAGTTCTAAAGTGTAGTTGTTGTGGATGCTCATTGGGTTCAGATACTGTTTGGTATGAAAGTGGACGGTTCAACTACAGAAAAAAAAGTGAAAAGTTTCTCCTTGATTAGCTTTTAATATTTTCTCTGTACCTGTCACTGGTGTTAAACTAGGTTTTTGCTTTTTATAGGTTGTTTTATAGTTTTTCTTGTCACAGCTGTTGGTCTCATAACACAGCTGCATCCCGCCACACGACCTCCATTACTATTTCGATCAGGAACTAATTTGCAACTATTTATGGATCTTAAAACTAATCTTAGTGCTGAAGGAATCTCGTGTGACGTGTGCTCAGGATTGTTTGTGGTGGGTATTATAGAGTTAGCAGAATTTTCAATAGTTTAGAAATGTAAGTAACATTTCTTGACATTTGCTTTAGCGAGGACAGGAAAAACCAATTGTATTGTTGAATGTTTTTTAAAAAATTTGGTTTGGGATTTGAGTTGTTTCTAAATTTGAGAAATACTATAATTGCTGCTGTATACTGTGTTATTACTGTATACAAATGTCATTACACAGAAATGCCGTAGGTGCATGATATGTAATACATCAACTAGTATATAAATGCGACCTGCTTATGAAAGTCTGCATTAGTAGCTCCCCTCAAGTTGCCTAAGTAGACAAGTTGACTGTATTATGTGGTTGATCCTTCTTTTTGTAATAATTGTTGCATTTCATATTTTTAGGAAATACCAAGTAACGGTATCGGTTCAGGGACGAACCCTAGTTTAACATCTCCTTCCACTAAATTCAATTTCCCTGGAAACAACCCAACGCCCAAATCAACAAATGGCAATTTTCACCCAACTACAACTACTGCACCAATACCTAGGAGAACTACCACCAAGACTAGGACAACTACAGCATGGTCAACAAGAATACCAGCTTCCTATCCTAAAACTACCACTCAACGTTCACATGGTGGGTATAGTTAAAACGATTTAAAATAGGACCCATAGTACAAATTTCACAAGTACAGCTTGCCACTTTACAAGCCCCACCAACTCTTGATTGTATCGCTCTGTGTCAAAGTTTACATGCAGTTGATGTCCAGATTTTCTGAGTTAACAAACGGTTTAACTTAATGTGCTAAAAGTTCAAAAATTCTTGTACAATATATATGATAGTAAAACTTATTACAAAGTACAATGTAAGCATATATTTTTCTCCCACATAAACATAATGCTAGTTTAGTCTTCAAAGAAGCTCAGTTTATTAGAGCAGTGTGAATCACTAACTTGTAATGACTCAGATGTCAGTCCAAGATTATATTTTATCATATTTCCTTTTCAGGCAAGCATATTCCTGTAGTACCAACAACAACAGCACCTGCTGGTTCAATTCCCACACCTGAATCAGTCGATCCAAATAAGCATTTGTGTACAGGAGATAAATGCTCAGAAGCTGCTGAACGTCCTAATCTAGATATAGGGGCCATGGTATTTGTGGTATTCGGTTTAAAAGATATTAATAAAAGTAATGTAACCATGAACCATGTGTTCACAGATCCTGTAAGTTTTTTTTCATGAATATTATTTACTTTAGTTAAGGTGGCTATAAACCCGTTCATGACAAGTTATTCACACTTTACACTTTGAACCAAATTTTTCATTAACCTGCCTAAAATTTGAAACAGTGTAAAAAGTGTGAATAACTTGTCTCGAATGAGTATAGCAACATTAAAGTTCAAATGTAGTAAAAATAATATCTCTACACTATTGAGAAATCATTCACGGTCATCAATATCCATATCCAAAAAAAAACCATTGAGCTTGAACATTATGAAAATATATCTATATGCAATTGCAATAATACCATTAACAGGTCAACATGCTTATTTTTGAATGAATTAAATTTAGGAGAAATGTTTAAGTATATAAGAAAATGCTCCCTCAAATTTTTGCGATTTTAAAAATGTTTTTAATAGAAAAAGGCTAGATAGTACCGAAGACTGTATTTTCAGGGCACTTTAGTGTATGATGACAACTTTGCAAACCAGTTCAAGTTAACCACTGGTGACATAGATGGGACAAGTATCATACAGCTGTGCAAGATCTGTAAAATGATTGCTAACAATACTGATCTTGTAAAGCCCAACACGGCACAGTGCTTGCCGTTTGATCCAAATGGACGAGGTAGGTATATGTTCATATGCATTTGTAAGTTCTAGTTCTTAAAAAAAGTGTTAAAATGTTACAGCTTTAAAATTTCGTAAGCATGGCTTTTTGAGATCCATCGTGGAGTTTTGTCAGGTGTATAATTAACCATGGTTGGTGATCACATGATGACATGGGGTTTTACCTAGTATCTGAACAATTACGTCTGACACAAAGTCCACGATAAATGCCAAAACTGTATGTTTACGGAATGTAAATTTTAAAAGGTGAGTAGGCACAGATAATTGGAAGTCTTTGTAAACTTAATTCAGTTTCATGAAATTGTGTTTACTTATTGCCTTAATAATATGGTGATAGTTAGAGATGTAACAACAAATTTGTTGCTAAAAAAAAAAATCTTAAAGTGCAGTACAATCTTTTCCAAACTGATTCCTGTCGGTGTTTCCACTTAAAGGGCAAGCTGGAGGTATGCACCGGAAAACTGTTAAATAACTAAGAATTATCTCCCCTTTTTGGGAAAACCCATCAAGGCAAAGGGGTGCTGGACAGTTAAATTAAGAATTATCATGGTCTCCCCGAATTAAAAAAATTAAATAAGGTGGCAGTTGGAAAAGAGAATCGTTCAATTCAGAAGTGTTTCATTGTTTTTGTTTGCATGTAAGGAATAACTTTCTTTCACCATTTTTTTACTTTGAATAATAAGAACTGTTGACTGCTCCTCAAAATGAATACATCGTTTACATGGAAAAAATAACATCATTCAATAGTTATATACTGGATAGTATAATTTTATTATTAAACTGCATAGCTAAACAGAAACAGAAATAAACAGCAAAAAAAATATTCACTAGTTCCTGCTGAAATTTATTACAAATTAATGCAATTATTCGACCTTGCTCAGCCCGAAGATGGTCATCAGGTAATAGTTTCACTACATTTAGCATCTCTATTTACATTTCGCTCCAATCTTTTCTAGTACAAAAATGTTTGTGCGCATTGTTTGTTTCTAAGCCATAAAATTAGTGTTTTTAGGTAAAAACTGGCGGAGTTTGCAGACATGGTCATAATGGTGCTGTTGTTTGTGACTCTCAAACTTGTCTGGATTTTTTTTTCTCTGTTCTTGTCAAAAAAGTGTACACTCTTTTTAACGATGGTTTGTTTGGCATCTACAATAAAAATTTAAAAAAAAACAATTAAAATACAGTCAATATTTGTTTCATGCTAGTAATAATAATAATATTTTAGAGGGAAGATCTATTCCGCATATGTATAAAACGGACATATTGTGGCATTGATATACTGTCATAATAGCACGGCTGGGGGGTAATTTTAGCACGAGAATAGATGGACCGCACGTAATCCCATAATTATACATGTAGCAGTTATATATGAATGAAGTCAGACTACTATAATAATCTAATAAATGTATTCTTCAATTCACTATTTATTTTTACGACATTGCACACAATTCTAATGGAATAGAAACTTTAATTTGCCTCTTTTCTAAAACTGATAAAATATGCATCTATGACATGATATTTTTTCTACATCACATATCGTTGATAAATAATGGCTATATACTATATACACATAAATGTACTAGGCTTGTCTACTCAACTTTATATTACATATTACAATGATTACAATATAAAAATATAATATATTACTCTTAATTCAGCGGTAGCATAGTCAATTATTAGAAACCAACTCAAAAATTTTTTGCAATGACACTTAAATAACAAGCATTTACTTACTATTTCAACGAAACGCCTAATGACACAACTTCTTGAATCGACGACCAACTGATCACCGGGGCTATTTATACTCCCCCAAGGACGACAAATGAGTTTGCTGCATTCTGCGCACCGTCAAGCAACATATTACAAAATAACATTGTATGATGTATATAAAGTTTAGCTCGCCCTTGAAAAACCTTTCGGTGAAAAGACAATTGCTAATGCTTGGTTTAGCAACCAAATGTAGAGCTAAAATATTATATCACACATTATATATGTGAATCAGCAATGACATCATCAGCGTGCTCATGCAGTTCACTCAATAAACGCTGCATATTCCAGCTGAATGCAAATAGTTTTTTGAACAACTGATGCAGAATTTAGGGTGGCAGGATCATTAGCACCTTCAAATGCATGCAAATGTTACTTTGTTGTATAAACTGCTTGGCTGTAATATAATTCCTGATGTCTCTTTTTGTAGTTGGAGTTTCATTTCTAGCAATAAAAGCAGCTATCAACAGATATGAAGATTGTAGGGATTTGCCAATAAATGGTAAAAGTTTGACAGGAAGTCGCCTGCCTTTTAAGTCAATGGCAGGGCTCAATGAAAAAGGGTATCTTAGCTGGATTACTTTTGCTTTTGAATCAGTGAGTACTCGAATTATAAAACTTGGTTATAAAAGTTGTTGTTATTGTAGATTTTTTTCTAAAACCAAGGTCATTTGTTTAACAGAAATATTTTTGCATTTGCAATATATCCTAGCCTGATCGAAACATGGGAGACCGAGTACACATATGTTTTACTTGATAATAAACACAGTCACATGGATTCAACCAGCGGATTTGACATTTTGAAGTTACTCACATAAAATTAATTTGCCAGGAAAGTTAAGAATTTGTCCTGGTCAATTTGTTGCGCAAAACTAAAATGAAGATAAAATATTTTCATATTAATATATTACTTAACTTAATTTTTGTGTTTTATTGTCACTAGCAGATGGGTATATGTTGACTCTTTTATTGTCTCTTTTTACAGACTACATACCAAGGACAGTCGTACTTCACTGCCTATGAGCAGTATCTTAAATGGGAAAAATTAATCCGTGATATTAAGAATGTACTTAAAATTGACCCGGGCTCACCACTATATAATGTCTTTCAAACTTCACAGTTTTGGCGGAGAGTAAGTAAAAGCTTATGTAGAGTGACATTAAAATGTTAAGAGAAGATTAGCTGGCTGCTACTGATAGTCTATATATGCACATCTGAAATTGTTATCCAAATAGGCAGAAGTAGTTTCGTTACAATGTAAACTCGTGATGTATAACTTTTGCTATCTGACTTAGACAGTGAAAAAATATGATGGTTACATACAATGTATTCCATATGCATTTCAAACATTTCAAGAAGCTTTCCACTATATGAAAATATTAATATTAGCTGTTGTTGAAAATGGAGATACATGTTTTTTATTTTTAAAAAGTCTGATTGAATTGTGCAAGAAAAAACTTTACTAAAGATAGGTTTCTTTTCTAAACTACCTAATTTTTATGTGCCTTATATTTTCACGCTGAACTTCAAAATGTTACAATTTTGTGGAAAATTAGTTTTTGTTTCATCCTTTAATACGTATCTTTCTGTATGTGGTGAAATGCCTTAGATTCTTTGTGCCTCAGTTTATTTGAATCTTTATTTTTTAGATAATGATGGAGGTTGTTGCTGTTAGTAGTGCCATCTATGGTCTTGTCCTATCTATGATTATATGTATTGCCGCTGTGGCTGTATTCACAGGACATATTCTTTTACTATCCATCACTTGTCTTACAATACTAGGTATGTGCGTTGTTTCTTCAAATTGTTTTAGAAGAAACAATTTAAACAATACCTGATAACCTAATATTCAATGGGACTGTTGTTTGCTGAATACAACATTGTCCATTGTTAACCATCCCATTACGTACTGATTTAAAAGTTGCAGTAAAAGTAGGAGTACAGTACCTTTGTATTCATTTTGTGTGTTACCTGACATGTTAATAAATTAGTGGAATTTTAATTTTAAAAACATCTAGATGCAACAAACTAAAAATTTAAGTTCAAGCATGGTTTAATCTTGGACTAAACTGAGAAAAATGTAAATTCCTATATTTGTTATGAATATAGACAGATCTTTTTATGCTCTCTTAATTGGATCAAAATATATATTTCAATAGTTATCAATCAAACTTTTTTTAAATTTTCCTTATGTTGGGGCTAAGGTGATCCAGCTGCTGATAGATTAATAAATAAAGTTGAAATGAAGGAAAATGTATAAATACCATGTGACCTCTAGGATAGTTTCTGTTACTGCTAAATACAAGCAAGCAGTTTTAATTTAAGTTTACATAATTATATTTCAAAAAATTTGTAAAAGGGCAATCAAGTTAGGGAAAATAAAGGTAAATAAATACATTCTAAGTAAATTATGCTTTAGGAAAAATACTTGATCAACTTTTGAAGAACTATCAAACAAGCTTTTATATTATTTTTCTGTTTCAGGAGTTATATGTACAGTTGTAGGAATATTTTTCATAGCGGGGTGGGAGTTGGGAGCTGTTGAAGCAGTGTCGTTATCAATTCTAGTTGGCACCTCTGTTGATTACTGTGTTCATCTAGTTGAAGCTTATTTGCTAGCAGGAAAGAACCCTCCTGCATTTGCAAGAGAAGTAAGTAACATGTATTTTTTATGTTATAGTTATATTATATTACATAATAATTTTTACTTTAAAATGCCCAGTGTAGTGGTTTCAATCAGTAAAAACTCCAAGTGGTCAGGTTGTCAATGCTTTTATTCATTTCATCGTAATTCGTTGTAAGCTTGACGAATAGTATATAGACCACGTCTACCACCACAGATTTCAACTTTTGTACTGACCAAGAAAACGCCCTAAATCCCCACAATTCACGTATACAACTAATTTACATATAAGTAGCCTAACATCAGAAACTTAGCGGGAGATTCCGTTCAATACTATAAACGAACAATTGGCCATAACACCCAGTATTAAACAAAAATGTGATTATTATACCAAATTGCCAGCTAAAAATTTATACTTATGATATCTAATTAAAATTAGTTTGGATAAAAGTAGTTTATTTAATTGAAGTTTTCATGATGCATCTAATCAAACCTATTCATTTGATTTTTCAGAGCAATTCGCGCCTACGACAGTGGCGAACATCTGCAGCTGTTAGTCATATAGGTGTCTCTATACTTAGCAGTGCTGTTACCACAGTCATTGCATCAATACCACTGACTCAAACCAATATACAACCTTTTGCAAAATTTGGAGAAATAGTTGCCATTAACACTACCGTTTCCATCCTATATACACTGACAGCATGCACAGTATTTTTGGCTCTGTTTGCTCCAGCAAAATTTCAGAATTCCTGGAAAGCTGCATTAAAGGCTTTTACACTCACTTGCATTGTGATTGGATCTATGGTACTTGTTATGTATATTTGTTATAAAGCTGGTGTTGATATTCCTGGACCCAGTGGTGAATCCTTATTCACTGATTGAAAAAGGTTTGTAGGATCTCCGTAAAACCAACTTCAAGTATATAGTAAAAACTAAATCAACTACAATACAAAAAACTGAAGTGAACTATCAGTGCTTCCAATAATGTCATACTTTTGTTAATGGTTGGCTGGGAAAAAATTTCATCAAATTAAGGATGCTTTCATTTACCCTTTCATTTTTGTCTTCAGAAATAAATCTGTTGTATTGTTTTATAGTTTAAATACTGACAGTTTTTTAAAACACTAAATTATCCAATTCTTCCAATTTTTGGTTTGTACAAGTATATGTAGTTCTAAGCTATAGCCGTTGTTATTAGTCAACTAGTGTACAGTGGTAGAAGGGTGAATAAACACTGTCCTCCTGCTAGGAGTCATCTTGTGATATTTTTATACACTTGTATAAATATGCATAAATAGCAAACACATAATTATTCTAATTTCCAGGCTTTTTGGCCCAAATTTATGAGTAAACTTTCAGTGAAACAGAGTAGAATTTTCTCTTACATAATCCTGTCTATGAAAATGTAGCCGAATAACCTGATATGCTTACCATTTTTTGTACGAAATTTGAACATTAATTATTATGCTGCTAATACTAATTGTTAAAGATTCTTTAAGCTGAAAAATATGTTAATGCTATTTACAACTTATTTCTCCAAAAGCATATTATGAAATATGGAAATTTCTACATATTTTACTATTAAAATTAAAATATTGCATGAAAAATGAAGGTTTCAGAAACCTTTTTAAGGCTTTTTTTACAAGTGCCAATTTTTAAAGGCTTGTGCATCTTGATAAGTAAATGTATTTCTTATTATATATGGATCAGTGGTGTCAATGTTCATTATGAGGAAATGTTTTAAAGTGCACATTGCTCTTGCGAGTTGTATGTTTCATTTCTGTGTTCGTAAGTTACGTGTACCTCAATGTCTTTATTAACTAATAATTATACAGAACCACAACTTACTTTTTACACTTTTCTTTGTAAAAAAATCTAAGCGAAATATCTTGACATTTTAATTATTCCTTATTTTAACACATACGATAACCGACAGATGTAGTTTCAACCAAAACCCCGACCCCTCAGTGAACAAAAAATTCCTCCAGACATCCTTTAGACTGGCATTCAGCGGTTCCCATTCACCATAAAAATCCCCCCTGGAATCTAAAATTCTGGAATCGCGGCTGGTTGCTGCAAAATTCTGAAAGTGAGTGTTAATACAGTTCAGTTTCTCTTACCGACAAATAAATAATTATAATGTTTAACATTTTGTTCAACCTTTTACATATCCAATTATTATTGGATAATTGTGTGTGTGTTTGTACATATATATATGTATATACATATACATATATATGGACTAAATTTTGGAAAACATCTCAAATAATTAGTTTTACACTGAAAGTGCATATTAAGTCTATTAACAACATCTCTCAATTTAAAAATCCCCAAGGTTTTTCGAAAACAATACTAAACAATTAGATTGCATGCTTTCCATCATAGCTGCACTCCTAATTCTTGAATTGCTACCTGTAGACAACGTCCATGCTTTTCCAAATGTTAATATACATCTTCGATGCCGATGACATTTATGGAGCAGTAGGAACTTCTGGTAACATACAATTCAACAGAAACAGGCTGATACACAAATTTTATTGAATTAACTTTTTCTACATAAATAATCGCTGTCACTGAATTAGGAAATAAACTCATGTGATCAAAACGCTCCTGAAGAGTAAGTTGACATGATGATCCAAGTGCAAGGGTACATAGCTAGCCTAACTGCACTAAACATGACTGACTATATTGCGGGTCCCGGAGGGTAGTCTGGCTTCCGGATATAAAAGTAAGTGTGGCCCCACATATAGCATGTTTTTTTAGCAAGCAGGAAAAAAAATTGTACAATAGTGTCTATATACCTACATTATAATATTATAAAAATACATACAAATTAACACGTTCTTTTAGCAAGCAGGAAAATTAGTGATAGGATCCGTTTTAGGGCCGGGACGCACATCTCTGTGAAGTACCCCCTCTGAATAGCGGGGCTCTAGTGTACGGCTGTCTACAAATCAAAGAAATTGTTACGCACAAAAAACGTTGAAGATTCGGTAGGGCATTTGACCCACTTCTCAAGGTCATTTAAAAATGTCACCTGGCCTATTACACCCATTAGCCTATGGCATTTGTGAATCCACCTTTGAATTGTCCAGTCAAAGTGTCGTCTTTCCCACAACTCATGCAATGTTACGTGTCCTCTCGGGAACAAACATGGCTGCCAGTTGGCCATATTGGAAGTAATCAGAAGCTGGTCAGATAAAAACTTAAGCTGTTATTGTGACGTACAATTTCGCCGGAATAAATATCAGTCGGCCATATTGGAAGTGATCTGGGTCAAAAATATACCTGCACTTTGACCTGTACTTAACCTGTTTCGGATGTGAAGCTGACCAGATAAAAACTGCAGCTGGATATCATGAGTTTATATGACTTTCCAAAATACTATTTACATTTAAAATTTCAAACTAAGTATGGATGTCATATCATGTCTGAAAAATCATTTTCCACGGAGGAGTTTTACTAGAATTGGCAGTGTCAAACATGCAGACACTCCCACATTGGAAACCTCATACAATAGCTTTAGCACATCATTTAATATTTAAACTAGAGGGTGACATTGGGGGGGATATCAGTCACACTAAAACATGCTTGAGCTAACAAAGCACTATATTTAAATTATATAATTCTTCAGACAACTCTGTCTTTACCATGGACATAGACATTAAATAAATCCATACAGCACATTTGTTTTGGTACAATGTCATGTACTTTTCAAAAGTATTTGGTAAGAGAGGAAACCACATCTGCACTGTATATTTGCCCAAAACTTTGGATGTGAAAACATTAAAATTATGGTACTTATTAAAACAGAAGCACCCAACGAGGATAATTTTTTATGGCTTTATATAGCAAACCAACTTATTTTTTTACATGTTTCATGCCTAGATAAACCATTTGGTAATGTAGCTTGAAAGCCGCTGTTCCCCACTCACCAGCAAGCTGAATTTTTTTTAATTCACCAGCTACCTAAAAATGCAGTGGAATTCTACCTGCCAGCTGAAATTTGCAAAAAAAGATGTTGTTTTATAGGGTTTCGCACTTAAATAAATCATTTAGTGGTGCTGATGTGGGGAATATTAGATCTGTTCCCCATTACCAGCAGGACGAACTGTAGACAGACTCGTCTGGGGAACAGATATTATGGGGAACAGACTCGATGGGTGCTTCCATTAAAATAAGTTTGACTTACTTCACTGGAGTTTAAAATTCTGTGCTGGTTAAATCTCAAAGATGTAAAACTGGAATTGGTAAGCTACTGCCTACAGTCTGGGTCAGACAAAAATAGATCATACATGTATAATTTTCAGTTTGTATCCCTAAACAGTGTTTATAAGCAATGTGAAATTTCTCTGAATGTTTACATTTTCTTATCTGTGTGATTGTCCTTTAAATGATAATGTTGACAGATGATTGCTATAGAATACTTAACCTTCTCAACTCAAGCCATTCAAAACACATTAAAACCATTAAATGCTCACTTCCATTATGGACCTGAGATACCACAACAATACATGACTGTATGAACACATGCTAGAACTAGCAAAAGCCCATAACAAGGTGGCACATTTTAAGGAGCTCTGTAGATTCACACATTTGCTTTGGAGATTGGTAGAATTAGGATAATACAGGAAGCTAGATAGGTTGTGTTCACACTTTGCAGAAATATGATTAAATTTTATACAAAAAGTCAAGATGAACACCAGTCTGAATAGATCCATCTATTAGTGTTCCTTCCCTTCTCAACTAACGTCTGGGCTTAACCATAGTCAAGTTTGTTATGTTCCTTCAAGTTATCAAGAGCGAAATAATTACGTCATTATGTTCATTTTGCCAACCGAGATAAGCCTTTCTCTCTGCGTGATCCACCTTTAGCCAACCATGTCTATTAATTCTATCATGACTCATTCTGAGTAGGTATCGCCGGGAGCTTAGTTGACTATAGATAAACTCTGGCAGGACAGAATGTGTGTAATCGACCTCCTACCTGTTTAGTCCACTGTTACAGCTATTATAGTAAGCTGCAATTTGACTTTCGTGACACTTTATATAGAAATAATAAACAAACATTGACTATGGTTAAGCCCAGACATTAGTTGAGAAGGTACAGAACACTAACAGATGGATTTATTCAGACTGGATGAACACATGCACTATTGTAGTTGTTTAAGTAATTGAGGGAATCAAGAATGAACTTCTTACCTAAGCTAGACAACAGTGTGGTGCATTATGGATGCAAGTTGCTTAATAGAAACATAGGCCCCAAGGCCTTTTTTTACGAATAAACAATTATTATATTTTTACTGCACAACTAACACTCTTAACACTCTGAAGTTTCATATTTAGGCTTATCTGCTGTACTATATGTATTCTCATATGAACTTGAAGGCTATCACTGCGACTAAAGCTCTCTCCACAAGTTTCAAATTTAAATGGTTACCTCCTGTAAACTACTACTTCAACTACATCGCTTTCCACAAGTTTAACACACCGTTTAACATATAAATGGTTTACCTCCTGTGTATTCTCAAATAGTCTGAAGGTAAATCTCTTCCCGCAAGTTTTCATTTAGATGAGTCAAAAGTTTCACATTTAAATGTTTCATCTCCCTATGTTTTCTCATAATTATGAACCTGAAGGCTACTACTGCAACTAAAACTCTTTCAACATGCAACTTTCACATTTAAATGGTTTATCTCCTGTATGTATTCTCTTATATATGTCTTTGAAGGTTACTACTCGGACTAAATCTCTTTCCACAAATTTTACATTTAAATGGTTTTTTATCTCCTGTGTGTATTCTGGTATGAGTCTAATGGTCATTACTCCGACTAAATCTCTTCCCACAAGTTTGACATTTAAATGGTTTATCTCGTGTGTGTATTGCCAAATGAGTCTGAAGGTTACTACTCCGACTACATCTCCCACAAGTTTCACATTTAAATGGTTTATCTCCTGTGAGTATTCTCAAATGAGTCTGAAGGTTACTATTCTGACTAAATCTCTTCCCACAAGTTTCACACTTAAATGGTTTATCATCTCTGCGTATTCTGGTATGAGTATGAACGTCACTACTCAGACTAAATCTCTTCCCACAAGTTTCACATTTAAATGGTTTATCTCCTGTGTGTATTGCCAAATGAGTCTGAAGGTTACTACTCCGACTACATCTCCCACAAGTTTCACATTTAAATGGTTTATCTCCTGTGAGTATTCTCAAATGAGTCTGAAGGTTACTATTCTGACTAAATCTCTTCCCACAAGTTTCACACTTAAATGGTTTATCATCTCTGCGTATTCTGGTATGAGTATGAACGTCACTACTCAGACTAAATCTCTTCCCACAAGTTTCACAGTTAAATGGTTTATCTCCTGTGTGTATTCTCAAATGAGTCTGAAGGTTACTATTCTGACTAAATCTCTTCCCACAAGTTTCACACTTAAATGGTTTATCA
>JAOXYB010048380.1:0-12013 GCA_028565635.1 Phoronis ovalis | reverse complement strand
TATATACATGTGCTGCCCTTCAGGGTGGGTTTTGTGACCCTCTAAGGTATTTCAGGACAGGTGTTTTGTGTTGGGGATTTTCAAGGTTGGGTTTTTGAAAAAAATTACGATTTTTTGTGTGGTATTTTAACGTTTTGAGCATTTCAGATCCGATTTTTTTTTTCACACCAGGATATTTCAGAGTGGAAATTTTGGCAGTTCTGGGGATATTTAGGGTCAACGTTTGGACCCATGGACTGCACACTTGTGTTAAAATGTAGGAATAGTGTCCCCCCCGGTTCAAACTAAAATTGCTGTTAGGGGACTACCTTACCAGCTTAACTCTGTGTCCTGCTGTAGCATTAAAATGCCACACACAGTCTTTTCGACTTGGGTAGAAGTCGGGCCAGTTTGGACTGCTAATTTCACCCGAAGCAGAAGTGATCTCATGTTTACAACCACCTAGAGTAAAATAAAAAGTAACTGAATAAAATATTAATACCAACTGCACATTCCATTTTTCAAACTGAAGGTACAAGAGTACATAAATTAAAATGAAATATCTACTATAAAGTAAATTTTACCAAACATAATCATGCACACTTCAAAAAAAAGTTTAACAAATCAACAACTTTTAAAAAAGAATATTTGGTACAGAGTATAATTAATAGTTTCTGTATATTTTTTTGTTTTAATGGCATTCTTAAATTGGTTCAGACAAAAATTTTTGATACTGATTTATCTTAAGTTTATATGTAGTATTTTATATAAAAAACTGGCATTAATTTAGACTTAATAAAATAAATTAGAAGCAATAAAACCTAGGTGTGCCAGATGCTCTTGTTATGTTAACAACAAGTGGGTGTATAGAAAAAAATCAGCTAATATCACATCATTTTTGCATTAATATCAGGAATAGTCAATACAGTCTACGGAATTTCCATGTTTTCACTGGTCACAATAAAAATTATAAGTCATGAAGCATGCTAATTCTATCATTAAGTTTAACCGTAAAAGCAACGAGTTAGTCATAACTTAATTAAAGACACCCACAAAAAGATGATAGTCAGGAAATAGTGGTATGGTATTCAGATATTTCACATTAAATATTGATTCCTTACCTTCTTTGCAATCATGCTTATTTTCATGCAACGTAAATCCATTATGACATGAACATTCATAACTGCCTACTGTATTCTTACAGATATGTTGACAACCACCGTTATCAACTGCACACTCGTCTTTGTCTGAAATTAAGAAAGTTTCAGATTCACTTTAAACCCAAATATCCTTGCAGCTTAATGATAACCATTCTTTATTTGGGTCTCTATCTATTAATTTTTTAATACTTAGTTTAGCGTTTTTAAAACTGCTAAAATGTGCTGGCCTATTTTTTTGAAAGGTTATGTAAAAATAGACAACGACAAAAAGTTTACAATTAGTAAACAAAAATAACATTAAAGGATATAAATTAATGTAAAAAATACAAGAGATTGAATCAAAAAATAAACTGTATATTGTCAGATTTTAAAAAGTAAACAGAAAATATTTTTATACTTTGTATATTTGTACATGTAGTATTATAAATTTGAAGCAGGTTTTTTCTGACCTACATCAAATTATAATTGGGAGCAGTCAACTCATGTAACACTATCCCCAAAAAGTATTTTATTACATGCTGATACAATAAAATGTAATTTCTTCTACAAATGTCTTTCAATATTCAATTTCCTGCTGACAGCTTGCAGGAAATATGGGTGTTCTTAATATGAATAGGAAACTGCAATGGACAACTATTTAAAATCAATGAAAAAAACTTCTGTGGTATTTTATATCTGTACGAGAATTTTTGCAAAAATATTTTATTATGGTAAAAAGAAATACTTCTAATTTAAACTAGATTAAAATTTAAAATGGGAGCACAACTGAAGGTATCCTTCTTTAAAGTATCACATTACATAAAACTGCCATTTTCTTACCAGTAAAAAAGTTGCAAGAGAAGCCTGTCTTGCGGACTGAGTTATCGGAGTTGAATTCAATTTTTAATGTATTTCCTTCTGAAGTTATAGGCATTGGCAACTGAGAACCACAGAAGACGCCATGTTTTGTAGAATCAGAACCCAGACCACTGCGAATCTCAACAGAATCGTATTCACAATCTTGCTGGAAAATGAATAAAACATTGAAATATTAAATGATATATGGTATTTATTATTATTGAATTTGGAATATACGGTAGTTTTGACTTTTCTCTTGTCTATAAATTTAAAATACCATAATATATAAGTAAATATACAAAATCATGAATTGGGAATGCACCTAACAATAAGACAAATGAGAAGGCAACTGCTACTTCTATAAATAAAACATCAGTCACATAAATAATGAAGGCAGTGCACAATTCCGTGTGCAGGAACAGGTGTCCATTTCTGTTACTTCATTTTTTAATTTTTAATTTCTTAATTGGATGTGAGGGATATTGTTGATGTGTTATAGAAGAAAGCATTTAATTCACCTACAAAATGTTTCAGTATCTGTTGAGTGGCATAAAGGGGTTACTTAAAGAGGAACTTATCAAATTTGTGAGCTGCATATAACAGACCCTGTGAAATTCCGTATTACCATGTCGTGGACCTAAGCACTAAAATTGCAGAGAAAAGGAAAAAAGATTGACACATTATTTGACCAGAACTGACTGTATTTTTAGATACTTGTGGTCAAAATAGGATCTTGAATTTTTCAAGCAGAAAATTACAGTATCACCTCATAATTTGATTACCTTTTTAATGATGTGTTAAATTGAAAATGTGATATTATTTAAACTTTTCTTTATCTTAAGGTTTATAACTTCTTAAATTAATTGTTACCAATTTTGGCAAGTGCTCAAGTTACAAAACATTATGTATAAGACATGCCTTTTGCTGAGACATTTTTATGAGTCTTTAGAGAGCTATATATCATTCCAAAGAGAGCGTAAAAATGACATAAATGATACCTATAAAAAATTGTTAAAATAGGATGCATTTCAAATTTTAAAACCAAAATGTTTTCAAAGAATATTTTCTAACATCAATAATACATTTTCAAGACAAATGCACCACAGCTAACATGAGACACTGACAATGTACCAACAAAACATTAATAATTACGAGCAATGTTATGTCTACCATAGAAAAACATTAATTATTAAAAATATGCACCATACTGTACTTACATTATTTCCTTCCAAATCAAAATGAGTATAATTCAAAGTTATGCGGTATTGTTCTGGTGCTACAATTTGCCATACACAATTCTTGTTTGCCGGATATAAATCAGGGAAAGATGGAGTCTGTATAGTACCGTTTGGTTTATCATGAATGTAACCACCACATGCATCTACCACAAAATAGTAGAATAATGTTAAGTACAAGATATACCTTAAATAAAAACATGACTGTCATGTAAATTTCCTAAGAGATATGAAAACTAACTTCAAAATCATACTTGAATAAACGTGAACATGGGTAGAGATAGCACTAAAACATAAAGAATGTCAGTAGAATTTTTTTTACAATTTCGCTGGGTCACACAAGTTTTAAACTAAAATGACAATCTACTTACCTTCGCATTGTTTTCCATCCGTATGCAGCTCATAACCAATCTTACATTCACACTTATAACTCCCTAACATGTTAACGCAGTCATGTGCACAACCATTTATTTCTGTAGCACACTCGTCATATTCTGAAATGGAAACACATAAAAATTCCTCAGCAATCACACAGTCTGGTTTGTCATGATTTATCTTCAACCAGGCGACACCTTATTTTGCATGTATGTTTGCCTTTCTTTTTTACAAAAGACAATTTTTTGTCTACATCAGTATCTGACATATTAGATGAGCATTACCCTCCAGTAGATTTGTTTTCAAATTCCAACTATATATTTAATGTGCGCTTGATTGCAATACTTTTTTTGAAAAGGTTTTACCTTTTACAAATGTTGCAGAAAATCCCGCCTTTTGCACAGATCCATCGGAGACAAATTTCACATATAACTTATTTGAAGTTGACTGGATGTCTTGAGGGAGTTTATATCCACAAAATTTTCCAATTAAAGGTGACTCATCTTCATGTCCATCACGTATTTCCAGGTAATCATACACACAGTTATCATGATTTTCTATCTATAATGATGAAATTATACTTTATAAACAACAATACAATAGTGTACCACATAACCTTTGTCTCACTAATCATAAAACCCTCTTATAACACAAATACAGTTGCCTAGAAATCCAACAAATATGATATTATATTATTACTCTGTGACGGCGATATTCGCTAGATATCGACAGCAATATCACCTGTTTGTACTTTCAGCAACATTATTACTTGGGAGCTACTTAAAAAGCACAATTATGGTATTACATAATTTTTAATTTTTTCGGTAGCAGTAGTTATTTATAGATTGTTAATCAAATCATTGGAATATCTGAGAATAGATGGCACTGACAGTAGATGGTTTTCTTTTGGAAATATCATTGCTATGTCAATGTAACTATGTAACTTATATTGTGTACTTCAAAAAGATAAACTGTTTATTTTTCAATGCTCTGGATAAGTAAATCAAGCTATCCAAAATGCAATAGCTTGAAGTTTGTTTTTCAAAGTTTCGAATAATTGGTTGGCTTTCAGATTCTGTTTGTCACAGACTTTAACTTACTTCAAAAGACTGGAATTTTAGTGCAACAGAATAACCATTAGTGACAGTGATTTTCCAGATACATTCTTTATTAGGCTTGTAATCATCTGGATAGTTAGGACTTGAGAGATGGCCTTCTTCTTTAATAACTTCCCCACCACAAACAGCTGTAATGAATGATGACAATAAAATTGTAATTACTGTTCTATATCTGTCAGTCTGCTGTCAAGGTCCCAGAATTTTTGCAGGGTTTGGTGATGACATAGAGGTTGAGTACAGAAACAAGGTAACTTTGGACAACAAATTTGTTTTCCTGCATTTTAAGGGTATCTCAAAAGTTCCTAATGCTTTTAGTTTTAATGATAAAGAGAATTTTACGTCAAATATATTACATGATTTGAAAAAATGTCTAAAATGCTAAATTCAAAGACTCAGTAGATGATATGCAGCTTGCAAATAATAAAATATAATACTTATAGCAACAGAAACTATTTCAATGAAGCATAAAAGTACATCTACCATTGAAATGTTTTGTTTTATACAAATATTATACCCAGTAACATGTCTACAACACATTTTCCCCATATTTATGAACAGCAACCTTCACTTGTTAATACCAGTATAAAAGGTACCTAGGTCTGAAGAGGTAGCAGCAGCTACTTAACCACAAAAATTCCTGAATCAGTTAGAAGTCGCCAAACAGCCTGTAGTATTATGACAAATTTGGCAATAACAACAATAGTGTTTGCCACTTATATTTTCAAACAACTAATAGGAGTTGCAGTTACTGCACCGTTACAATATTTTATTCTTCAGATCTCTTTCTTTCATCTGTTTCTTATATAGAAATGTCTTTCATATTTAAACATTAAACTTAGTGACATTGAACTTTTTGTATATATTACTAGATTTTGATCATTCAATTAAATATGCATATTAAAGAATCAGTAGTCCAATCATTGAATGAAGTTAAAAAATATATTTTCATTTTAAAATTAAACCATCCGAGTTATTTAAAATTCTGTTATTTTTGATAAGCCAAGCTTTTTTCTTCTTGTTGTTAAAACCATACTGTAAATACACAAGTCTCCTATGATTCAAAAACTGAGACAGAAAAATCATAAAACTGGGTGTGACATGCTTATATTTCTGTGAAATCCATTTAATTTTTACAACATAAATGTGGTATTTTAATCATTTTTCAGTGAAAGGAGAAAAAATAAGAAAAAATGGCAAGGAACATATTAATTGCATTACTGGAGAAAAAAAACACAGATACCATATTGAGCAATGTTATTCTTGCTGAAACAATCCTGCATATATATTTAATATTCATGGATTCCGTTACTAAATTAGTTACTCGAATAAAACAACT
Organism: Phoronis ovalis; assembly: GCA_028565635.1. Classification (NCBI taxonomy): domain Eukaryota; kingdom Metazoa; phylum Phoronida; family Phoronidae; genus Phoronis; species Phoronis ovalis. The sequence goes on along the minus strand of JAOXYB010048380.1, from coordinate 5,973 downwards.
ATTTTCCTATTCTAAGGAAAAATCTGAATTCAGCAAAATGAAGAAGCCATTTGACATTTACTTTTTTAAGATAGCAAGTAATAACTAACCACTTTATAATAAAACTAGCAGGGTTGCTTCTATTGACTTTTGTTAAGATTACATGACCTCTAAATGACCTTTCAATATCCTTAACTTCTCAGCAAATGTTAGAAATTCATTCTTTCAATTCTGACCCCAAAATATCCCTTTTGACCTCTTGATGACCACTAAATGCATAAAAAGCTGCTTTCCGAAAATTTTATGCCATTTTGAGATTTTGAACTTTTGACCTCTAGATGATCTTTTGACCTCAAGGTCACCTCTCCCGACTCTAACTGTCATATGTCAAATTACAAGCCTGTTGAACTACTTGCTACGACTTGTATCATGTTCCCTCCATCAAATTAAATTGAAAAGATGCTTAAAATCAATTTCACCTTTTAATACCTAAAAGTTCTTAAAGGTCATCAAAACAACCTTTTTTATAACCTGATACCATCATTTTGGAACAATTTTAGAAATTTGACCTTTGACCTCCAAATGACCTTTGACCTTGAGGTCAGCAATAGTAGACACTAGAGATGGCATACCCAAAGTACCATGTCCATTACTGTAACCATTTTCGAGGTATAGCTTAATGAAAATTGAAAGATCAACAAATTAATTGAAAACATGCCAAAAAATAAAAAAAATTACCTCTTAGTACAGAAATATTCTCAAAAGTCATCAAAATTATTTTGTTGTAACTTGATACCATCATTTTTGAAGTTTAGCAATTTTAAAAATTTGACCTTTGACCTCCAAATGACCTTTTAACCTCAAGGTCAACAATAGCCTACCCCAAGGATGTTGCACATCAAGTACCAAGTTCTTAGCTGTAACATTCTTCAAGTTATACCTTGATGAAAATTGGAAGAAAAAGGAGATCGTACCAAACCAATAAGCTTGCTCCCTTATAATTATTTCCGTGTTCCACAATCACATAAAGAAATTTTGAAAAAATTGCGAGATGGTGCCATAAATACAAAGACACGCATCATGGCCACTTTACCTTCGTAAGATGCTTTGAAGCCTTCTCCACTACTGCCTTTTGATGATCGGTATTCTAACCACATCCTACTGTCTGATGATATTATAGTCTCTGGGGTGTCATTTCCACAAAATCTACCTGCAGATAAATTGCAGAGATTCCATTTAATATGGCCAAAAAAATCTTAATTTTTAATGCCAATAACCTGTTAAAATACTTACAGTAACTGGCTTTGCATAAAAATTACAACATTGTTACACTTTTTAGATATGGTCAGAAATATTGCATAACAAATGCTCATATGTCTTTTGATTAAAAATTGTTTGCGCAGAATTATTGTTGACTGCAGTTCTGACAATTTTAGTGTGGTGTTATTATATATTAAGTATAATTCTTCATTGTGCACAAGTCCCCTGTTTGTGAGATCACTATATAAAATACAAGGTTACATAGGTGAAAACTCACCTTGCCATGTGCTTACCTAATAGAGGAGATTTTAACCAGTGGCCATCCCGTACTTCTAAATAATCAGTTCTACAGTTTTGAGTTTGCAGTATGTCCAGTTCTGTAATGTTGAGTACAATTTTCTCACCATGAGTGGCTGAAACTCTCCACTGGCACCTTTCATCAGGTCTGTCTTCAACATTAGGGTCTTTTGGTGGTGAACCAAATGTATCAGTGGATTCTTGTAGAGTTCTTCCGCACGCTAAAATTTATTTAAATCTTTAAATTTTTGTGGAGCATAGGGTTGATTATGCAGTGATACATTTAATGAGTATAAATAATTAATAGTAGTCATTTAAATTGCTTTTATTTCATATAATTTTAAGAAAATTTCTGATCAAACTTTTAGAATTTTATGATTATTTGTGAACTTCAGTAAGCAAACAATTATAAATTTATGTAAAATCGTTCTCTGCAAAGATCATATTTGTGAACTTCAGTAAACAAACAATTATAAATTTATGTAAAATCGTTCTCTGCAAAGATCATATTTCCTAAGAATTTCTTGAAAACCATCTTACAGCAAAATATATTTTAAAGAATAAAAAAAGGTCTCAGGAAAGTTCATAATTTAATTTTTTTTTCTGAAAAATCAACTTCCAAAATTTAGGAATACAAGTCAGATATCCAGACTTATTCTTTTTTAAGCTCATTTTTAAAAATACAGGTGTTCCCTTGAAAATAAGAATAGTATATTATAAATTCTTAGGAAAAAACTTGTGGCAATTAAGTAGGTAAGTGAGCATAACCATTTTACTAGACTGTAACATTTTAAAGTTAAACTTTGACATCTTAGGCCTATTTGAGAGTTATAATTTCCAGGCCTTCAGCTATGCAAGGATATAATATCCTTCAGCTATAAAACAATCAATTTAATAACTGTGTTATTGGTGGTTAAATGGTGTGAAACACTCAGACAGTCTATGGCCTTGAGTCATATGTTCTCACCTATCACCTCAGTACTGAACATATGACAGCAGAATATTTCATAACCTGGATGGGATCCACATTATATAAATGCATTATAAAATAATCTGTCTCAATTGAAACTCAACAAAACTATGTTTATAGCAATTTTTTCGTCCTTTAACATTGCAACAGCATTTATACAGAAGCTATGTGTATGTTTGCTTTGATCAAAACATAATTTTCAAAATAGTGTTATAACATGTTTACATGTTAAGTAATTACACATATTAATGATATACATGAATTACATAACTATATTTTTACATAATTTGGTAAAAATAATAAACATACAGTACTTACGTACCAAATGCCTGTTAATGTCTAAAAACCAGAAATAAGAAGATTTTCCTATGGATATATACATAAACACATATCATTTATAAAAAAAACTTACTTGGACATCTATAGAGCTTATTAGATTGAGATATATCTCCGGAACTAAGTTTCACTCGCTGTCCAATCTCTGGCCTTGTAAATGAATTAGGATCCCTTCTTGGTAATATTGTATCTAAGTAAGTTCCTCTTGAGAATGTGTTCCGGGCATAATGCATAATACTGTCAAAATCATACAGTTCCCCTAAAGAGTTTACTTCTGCTGGCGTTAATTTGTTGAAGTTGTATTCTTGTCCTATAAAAAGGTAACAGAGAAGTTACAAATCAGTACCAACCAATACAGATGCTGAGGCAGACACAACACTCTAAGGGGAAAATGTGACAGTTTGACTTTGTGGTCAAAAAGATTACTTGAATATCAAAGGTCAAATTTCTAAAATTGCTTATAACTTCAAAATGATGGTACATTGCATATCAAATATTAATTTATTCTGTTTACTGAAGAAATATGCTACAACTAGTAGAGAATGATTGGCTTTACTTGCTTCCAGGGTGGAGAGCAATTGACCTTGATCAAAAATCAATAAGAGGTCAAAAGGTCAAAATCAAACTTTCAAAAGTGAGATTTTCATGTCATTTTGAGGTCATGAGATAAATGTAAGGCCTAAATAAGCAGCAAAAATTATGATTCTTAAATGGAGGTCAGCAGTAGTTATCATAGTCTTTGCTAAAATGATATTTGACTACAAAAGCATTCAAGTACAGTATATGTCATGATGCTGACATTCCCCAACAGGGTATTTACTGGGCAACATTTACTGACAACTTCATTAAGTAATGTTTTGCAATTTTTAGATAACTTGCCTGAAGCAGTCAGTACACACTAAAGACATTTAATGTTGTGGTTGAAATTCAACCTCCATCTATGTGCTCTAAGCTTTAGGAACTGGTACCTGTATGCACCAAATCAAACTTGAATCCAGGGTCTTTTTAAATTATGTGGTTACTGACCAAGATGAAAAGAGTACCTTTTATCCAACATTCAAATATATTTTGTCATGTAAAACTTCTGAATTTAATATGGTTTGCTGGTTATGAATTTTTTTCTCTACTTGTATTTATCAAAAATAAAATCATTTGGTTTCCTAGTGCTACATGTGACATATTAGTTAACAAGTTTTCAAGAGTTTGAACCAGCTAATAAGCATCATCAGATTTTTTTTGTTACAAACTGAAATGCAAACTGGAAAGTACAGATAACTTTGAATATTTCTTTTTGGTTTTGAATTGGTTTTGTAGTTGAACAAGTTAAGAGCTTGTGTTGGTTAATCAGTAGTAGCACCAACAGGCCAATAGGTTTATCAATGTTTGAAAATACAGTTCAAGTGGTATCAGGTTCTTTACTCAGTTTGTTATTTCAGCAATAGTTATATAATTTGACAAGTGTCAAAACCACATATTTTTAGTAAATATCTCCACTCAACATTACAACCTAATCAGATAAATAAACAGCTACTTAACTTGTGAGCATGGAACACTATTAACCTTCTAATTTAAGTTTTTAGTTGAAAATTTGTTGGCTTTACACAATCATATTCTCCCTGTTGACATTTTATAAACATCTGACTTTGTTTTATTTGATCTCCTCAGTTTAATTTTATTCTCAATAGCCATTCTTATTTGTTGTTTTTTATAGCTACATTTTTATACCTTTTACTTCTCAAAAAGAGGGCAGCCATAAGTGAAATCATGGAGCTTTAATGAGCATTTAAACTTTGTAACTTTAGGTTAATTACCAATATTTATCAACATGGTGTATACATTTCTTTATGTAAACAACATTCACAAACATTCCCACTTACTTTAATAGCAACATAAAAATAGTCAGTGTAAATCCTGTGATAGTCCTAGCTTCTGGTCTGGGGTCATGCGGACGGCCTAGATACCCCAAGAGTTTGAATAATTTTAAATTAAAGGTATACTCTAATGGTTTTGTGCACAGCATATTACAGATGTCACATTCACTGATTTTACCGGACAATAAAAAATAAATAGTACATTGTTTAATATCGATCATACATGCTTCCATCCACATAAATTTGACCTTGGAAAACAATCTAAAGGAGCTTCTTTGATTGGCAGATACTTATGAAACCAAATGTCAATCATACAACAGTAAATTGCAAATTTGAGTCCACACTTTTTCAAATGTAAATTTAGCTAAAAATCTGTCCAAAAAGAGCAATCAGAGCTTTCACTTTTGACTAAATTTGTATTTGACACCCTATGCTGACAGCATATATTTTTTTAATTTTGTACATATGATTGATGTTACCCAATTTCATAAGATGTTTAGGAAACAAGAAATAAAAAAAATATTTTTGTTTTAATCAGTCAGTTTTCAAAAATTATAGACTAATAAATCAGAATTCTCAATCAACACATTCATTGAGTGTGCAATCAAAATGTACATAGACTCTATTCAATAAACTAAACCAGTACACATGATCCACTTCAAGCTACCATTATACATATATTAGTTCTACAGGGAAAATATTATGGTAATTAACTTTAGATTATAATCAGCTAGGGAAATTTTCAATATTTTTTCAAGATCTAAAGCAAATTTCGGTAACGTTTGGACAAATTATGACCAGTTATATAATTTTGAAAAATAAAATTTACAATGACACTGAAAAGGGTATACGCCATACATCTGAAGAACCAATGCTACAGTACTTTGAAAGTTTCTCAGAATTGTAATAAGAAATATTAGACCACATGTCCCACATATATCAGCAATTATCCTCATTCAGGCAGATTATCCATAAATTGGCATTACAGTTATTTGCAAATGTTCTTTTGTGGTCAATAGTGGTAACTTTATTTGACATATGACACAGTGTATTTCCTTAGTATAAAATCTGATATGATGAAACAAATGTTTATACCACAAATACTTTTCAATTACTTTTCCCCTCATCTGAAATCATTCTGCTGATTTAGTCAGTGTTCTGCTGAGCATAGTGAATTAAAACGTATTTTTTTGCTCAATAAACGTCTATGTCGCTGGAATTTGACATATTTTGAAGAAACAAAAAAGGGGTGGGCGCTTG
>JAOXYB010048369.1:0-12014 GCA_028565635.1 Phoronis ovalis | reverse complement strand
ACTCTATCTGCCAGCTGAATTTTGCAAAAAAAGTTGTTGTTTTACTGGGTTTCGTGCTTAAATGAATCATTTAGTGGGGTTGATTTGGAGAATCAGATCTGTTCCCCATTACCAGCTGGATGAACTCTTTAAGGTTTTGCCAGCCAGCCAGACTCGTCTGGGGAACAGATATTATGGGGAACAGACTCGGTGGGTGCTTCCGACATATTGCCGAGAAGCTCACTATCAGAGATTGTTACAGTTTGAATGTCGCAATTTAGGATCGATGCACAAGGATTTCATAAAAAAAATAAATTGGTTTACACTCTACAATGTGATCTTATAACCCGTCACGCATCTTGTTTAAGTATCCCGGTTATACAATGGATTACCATTTTGACTCCCTGTCAAATTTTCCCGATTATTTCAACCATTCAATGTTTATTTACCTTCCAATTCCAAATCAGTATCACTCGATGATACATCATCTTCATAAAAGAAAGAATTATCTGTAAAACTTCCTCGAAATCTTTCTTTTTTCCCGGATGTGTTCGTTGTATCATCATGTTTTTCAATGTCTGGTAATGCAATGTTACCGTCACTGAGAGCCTTCTTTTCCGCCACAACTCGTCTGGTAACCTGTTGCCTGTGACATGCCTTGGTTGTGCGGACAACTGGCGTTCTTCGACTGGTAAAGAAATACAATAATCTTTTTTATGTATTAGTTGACTTTTTTAAACCAGGTTGTATATGTTTATGAAGTTCTGGGTGAGAATTTTTTATCTCTGAATTTAAATTTTGTTAAATTCATGATAAGGTTTTATAAATAAATGGTAATTTTTACAAATTTATTTGATACAACAATCGAAAAGGACAGGTAATCGTAAAAGAAATATGTATCTTTCTTTAATCTGCCATGACATATCACGATTATCAAATGTTCACATAAATGATGTTGACATAACTCTCAAATGTGCTATAAACCTTTATATTAACAGATAACTTTGAAAATTACCACAATTTATGACGCGTTGAAGTACCTGTCCGGGAACAGGGGTCAATGAAAATTAAACAGTTTAGTCTTGTTAAACAACTGATATGTTTCTAACACAGTAAATTTATGTGTGCAAATATCATGAGAAAATTAATAATGTTATTCGTACAGTAAAACTGTTCGAAAGGGTACCTGAAACTGATATATTAAACATGTTCTGAGGACAGTTATTGTATATTATAGCTGGCTGTGTTCATGAAAATACATGTCTTGTTTGATTTTTTTGTTTCATACTTACTTAGGGTCGATTTCTAACTTCTCACCTTCCTTCAATTGTTCCTTTGACTTGCTACACTGTTTAGTTGGCATTTTGTACGCAAATCTATCAATTTTTTAAAATTTTGTTTTAATCAATAATTAGTTTAGAAGTAAAATCCGTTTGCGTTATCTAACAAAATTACTTCTGAGTTTTCTTGACTTGTTTAATAGTAAATTCATCCACTGTTACAAATGAATGTCTCGTCAACCATTTAAAAACACTCAGTACACGAAAGAACAGTTCCGTTTTCTGTAATTATAAGTTATAATTTATAAGTCTTTATTTGTTTTCTATCGGCATATCGAGGCTGAATTCCCATGATAAGATACATGCAGTATACGTACGTCAGTGGTATGTTATCAGTACCGCATCCTTCTCATCGCTGATTGTTATTTAAAATATTCCACATCAAAAATATTCTGGTTTCTATTCTTGGGTTGTCCACTTTGTTTAAACCAAACATGCCGTTTTCCCATTTTACTTTATGAGCCTAGGATACATTAAACTCTAAGAAAACTTGAACATACTAAAAAAACCGTTGGAGCAATAGAAATTAGTTATGTCACACGACCGGGGTTACACGGGCATACAATAAAATTAATAGAAATAATTGTACGAACTTTAATTTACAACTTTGAGCGTTGTACTAAACAGTGAACAACACTGCATACGTTCTGTCGACGATTTTCTCTACCAGCGAATTTTAATCCGAAAATAATGAATACAGATGCATGATTGCTCTTTCAAAAACTGCCCGAAGAAAGTCGACCTTTCCAGGTATATTTGTTAATTCTTGAATATCGATAAAAATTTCAGAACACCATGCATGCTAGCAAAAATTAACAAACCACGTCCACCAACTTTCAATTTTACGTCCAGATGTAATATCTAAGTGTTTTGTCACTATGATACAGAACAAGGTAAACAGTAAGTTGGTAATCTTAACTGCTATCTACGGTATTAAACAATTATCGCTCCAGGTATATTACAGGTAATTTAGCTTTCCCTGCTACCTCAAGAAGAACCGGTTTTACAAGTAAACAACCAAACTGTTAAACCATGTTAAAAATTACGTCTCTCGAAATTTTATTTTGTTCGGCGCTAATTAATTATCTGAGGAATTCATAATTCAATGGCGGTATATTGTAATTAGACGTACTTAGAAAATTAAAAATATCTCGACATTACATATACATTTGCGCTAAATATTATTGCATTTTGAGTGTAGAATTAATAATTAGTATACTATTTAGATGCTGTTGGGTGTCTAAAGCTATGTCATATTTATTTTATTTGCTGAAGTAATAAGTATATATTATTCAGCAGTTAGAAGAGTGTGTTTTATGAGTGTATGTTCCTCCTTATTCCAGGCGCCAATCGTTTTAATTGTTACATAACTTATGGCAAAGACCTGACACAACACTAAATAATTAATTATTAAAGATTACACTTTATATAAATATAAAGAGTGCCCACTTTTACCCTGTTTCAGAAGCGTGTTACATTATTTCGAAACTTCCTACTCTTGTGACAAATGGAGAGCCATAATTAGAACAATATACTAAAAACATATGTATAAATACATCTTCACCAAAAAAAAAAATTACAATCAAGGAATTTGTGCAATAATTAATTTCAAATAATATGATGTGCAGAAACCATGTCTGGATTTTTTTTACTCGACATTTTCCAAAATTATTATTTTCAAACATCAAAAAAATGTGTATCACATTGATTTAAAGAAAAATAGAAATAATGTGACTGTAAGTTGGTGTATAGGTAGTGCAGAGGACGGTACTGTTACACTTTGACCTGTCTGTCAAGCCCATTTTTATTAAATAAAAATTTACGAAACCAGGGTTAGTAGAAATTAAGGATCTAGTATAATTTGGTTAATGACAATTCAGTAAATGTAGTTGCAAAACTATTTATTTTTTCAAAATCATGTTTCGTATTTAAATTCAAGCGTTTTTATGCAAAATTCTGCTAAAATGGCTACCCTAAAAAAGCACATTGATAGTAACATCCCTTATCTTATATACGACAGACGGTCACAAACGAAAAACTGAGTTTTTCGATGTTTTTCTCTTCCGCGTGTGACACCCAGCGGGGCCGAGTCGAACATAGTTGTTTTATTAGTTTCCGCTAGGTGTCACCGGAAGTTTCTTTTATATTAATCCGGCATGCACTGGTTTTGATTTAATGTTGATATGTTTTAGTAAGAATGTTTCATTTTAGTAACATTCTCGCTAAAGGAAATATAGTGCTTCCAGTTCTGAGTCACAAGGATTACTAATTCAGTAAGCGGCAATAATTGAATACGCGGCCGCCATCTTTACGCGTGTTGGAAATATGGAAGGCGAAAGGATTTCCGAGTTCATAAGTAGGGCTGAAAAGGCGGTAAGAGTAGTACAATACTTTGTGAAAGTATTTCAGAATGATTTTGAACAATATTAATAAAAACTCTTCTGACTTAGCTCATCCGGCCACTGTCAATTTAACACATTTCTGTTCATCCAACTTCAAGTTCATACCGGTATATAAATTATAATAATTTTATTTTTAATATAGTCCCGGAGTCCTGCACACGTGCGCCGGACTAAACTAAGACAAAAGTAGAAGAGAGCCCGTGATCAAGATATTTATAATACTGGGAATTGGACAAATTGTAGTTCTAGGACTAGGGCTATCCATAGATGAATGTTACTGTTAATGAAGTATTAGATTAGAATGTAATATTATCTGAATTGCAAGGTGGCAAGTCTTCTGGTCATCATTTTATATCTGCTCATCTGCTGAACACCTTAAATATAGTAGTCCTAGTCTTGCTGTCTTATTATCCCTTTTATTCTCCTGCATGCTTTATCACGGTTTTATACCTGAGTATATGATTAAATCTACGATTGTGCCGGTTATAAAAGATAAAAATGGTTTAGTGACTGATAAGGACAACTATAGACCTATAGCTATTGCCACTATGACATCTAAAGCTTTGAAGTTTTAATATTAAGTCTATGCGAAATGTATTTAAAGAGTATTGATTTCCAATTTGGCTTCATAGAAAAAACACTCCACTGCTATGGCTATGTTTTTGCTTAAAGAGTTATTGAGTTTCTATAAATCACACACAACTCCTGTATTTGTTCTACTTTTGGATGCCTCCAAGGCCTTCGATAGAGTCAACCACTATGACATACATTCTTGCATATCTGGTTTTTAACCAATCAGATTTATATTTGGTAGGTCAAAGTGCAGGTTGTCTGTAATTTTGACTTGGATCACTTTCAAGATGGCCAACTGATAACCATTTGTGTTCTCGAGATGTTACATCATAACAACAGCTTCATTTTTTATCCGATCGGTTTTATATTCTGTAAAGGGCAAGTAAAGGTTCAAGTACAGGACAAGTATAATTTTGACCTTGATAACTTCCAAAGTGGCTGACTGGTGGCCATATTTGTCACATTGCACCCATTTCGGGTAATACAAAGCGTTGACTGGATGATTTGAAGTTGGATTCGTGAAGACCATAGGTTGGTAGGAGATTTAGGCTAGGTGATATTTAAAAATGATCTTAAGAAATAGGTCAAAAGCCAATATGAATCTTTGACATTTTTGGTTGTACGAAACACCTTTGTCTCACAATAACAGTTTTTCTCTGGTCAGCTTTATATTTGGCACAAGGTACATACAGGTCATCTGTAATTTTGACTTGGATCACTTCCAAGATGGCCGACTGGTGGCCATGTTTGTTTTCGAGATGTTAGGTTACAATAACAGCTTCAGTTTTTATCATATTCAGTACAGGTGGGTTATAATTTTGACCTTGATCACTTCCAAGATGGCCAACTGGCAGCTATGTTTGTTCCCTATAGGGCATGTCACGCTGCGCCCATTGTAAGAAAGATGAAGCATTGACTGGACGATTCGAAGGTGAATTCATGAAAGCCATAGTTTGGTGGGCATATTAGGCTAGGTGACATTTTAAAATGACCTTAAAAATGCTGACACGAATCTTGTGACATGTTTTGTTGTGCGTTATACTACTTCACGCAATAACTGCTATAGTTTTTATTCGATCAGCTTCATATTCAGTACAGCGTAAATACTGGTCAAAATACTTGTGACCTTGATCACTTCCAATATGGCCGACTGGTGGCCATGTTTATTCCTGAGAGGGGCATGTTAGTTGTGCTCATTTTTGAGAAAGACGAAGCGTTGCCTGGATGATTCAAAGGTGGATATACGAAGACCATAGGTTGATGTGCATATTCATCTAGGTGACATTTTAAGATGACCTTGAGCAGTAGGCGAAATGCCGATACAAATCTCACATTTTTGTTGTAGGTAACACTTTCTTTGTCTCAAAATAACTGCTTCACTTTTATCCGATCAGCAGCATATTTGGTACAGGGTAAATACAGGTCAACCTGGATCATTTCCAAGATGGCTGGCTGGAAGCCATCTTTGTTCTCGCAGTTATGTATCGCAATAACAGCTTCAGTATTTATCTGATGACTTCATATTTACTGCAAAGTAAGTGCAGGTCAAAGTACAGGTCAGATTTAATTTTGACCTGGAATACTTTCAATGTGGCTGACTATATATATTGGCCATATTTGTTCCTGAGAGGACACATCATGCTGCGCCACTTTCCAGAGAGACAAAATATACTATATTGCTACTCAAGTCTTGTAAACTAGCCATTATAAAGTTCCGCTCTATATTTTCTTCATTGCTAAAAATATCTTCATTAATTGTTGACCTGTTTGAGTAAGTCCAAACATGTGGGTACCAGTTCCAGGGAAACAGTTGTACTTATTGAAAACTTTTAAGCTTTTGGAATATTTGCTTAGTGATTCTATTATTATCTAATTTTAGCAATCTGTGATAACAGGGTTAACAATATTGATTAATAGTGTTGATCATTCTTAAACCTATTGTTCAAGTCTAAATCTATTGTTAGCCCACAAAATAAACCTATTGTTCAAGACTAAATCTATTGTTAGCCCACGAAATAAGTTGATAACTTGCTCATGACTCCAGTCACAAGGTGTCATTACCAAATATTGTATTAATCCTACTGTGATGATTTTGCTTATGTACAAGTACAGTACCAATATTTATAAGCTTAACGTCTATACAGAGTACAGCCAGAGAACGGCCAGCATATTTTGAATGTGACGTCTGATATGATATTTCAATTCAGCCCATATGTTTTCGTGTAATTCTCATTACTAGTACTGCAAGTTTCTTCCACCAGTTTATACCAACCTGTTTATAATAATCTTGCAAGTACCGACTAGTATGTTTTGGGTCGTTGTCCTGAAATGCCAAGTGTGGAAAAAATGACAATACTATATATGTACATAAGGTGTTCATATGGTAATCATAGTATTTGGTACCTTTGCTGTAAACACTAATTGACTTAATTGAGTTAATAACTTTACAAAAGCCACAGCAATGCAATTTAATACATTATGGAGGTTAACTGAAGTCAATAAATATTACGAGTATAAATGCTATTATGAAGCAACAAAATGAAAATTACCGGATCTACGTTTTGCTTAATAATATATAAAAAGACGGTGCAATTTGGGATATTCTTGTGAATGAAAGATTCCAGTGCATCTCTCGAAAATCTCCCTGTACTGGTAGGAACCGGTCCATTATACCTTCAGATATAACAAGACCTGTTGCCCCTTTACGGCTATTGACTGCCAACACATGCAGCTTTGTTGGCTGCTTTGGTTTTGCTGGAGTTCTTGAAAAGAAATTAGATATAAAACACACATTTCAAAAAGTATTTGTCTTAAGCAACTTGCATAACCGAGTGTTGTATATTGAAGTGAAAAAAAATAAACATCAGAGTAAAATATATGATTTTAAAAGTTGTTTATTCCTGAGACAAATTACTGAAAGCAATAAACCCAGAGGATAAGCACCCAGAGATTTCTTTCATGTATGTCTGTCATGCTATTCATAATCCAATTTCACATTTCGGTGCATTTAGATAATCCTCTAAGTCTTCTTAGTTACATTAGTCTAGTAAACTTATTTTAAGAAAAAAAAAGAAAATTATCAATCCTTGTGGAGAACACCACATTGACTACTTTTCGAGCCATATTGATGATTTGCCGCTAAAAATTATATCGTCAACATTATCGCCACTATTCTGTACGTTGATAGCCCATTGCAGTCTTTTCTCTTTGTTTGGCTCTCTTATTGTTTGACAGTACTTTGTACTTGAAATATATTCATTACAAATGGTTATCTCTGTTTACATTATTATACGAAGTTGAAAAAAGTTTGTACACTACTCTTATGTAAAAAACAGAGGTGAGAAAATGCATTCAAATTAGCTGTGAATAATGCAAAATTCAAAATAAGTAACCATTTGTACAGCAAAAATTTGTAAAACGTAACTATTTATCACATCTCTAGTCATATGTCATAATATCGAGCTGTTGTTTGTATACATATGCTGCTGGCTGGCTGAAATGTTATGATTATAGTCGATTTTTTTCGTGAACAAGATCGAAATAAGAGGATTAAGCTTTATCCAAAAATTGCAATCATTCTCGCTGTCCGAACTCCGGCTGTACTCTGGCCGTACTAAATTAAGTTTATAAATACTGGTACTGTGAATTGCGATCCCTATATAATATTCTGATTTTGAATAAGTTATAACTTTAATTTTACTTGTTAATTTTTTCTACATTCCAAGAAACTCATTACAACAAAGTAAAAAATTAATTTTGATACTGGCTAAAAATAATGATCATTTAATACCTTTTAAAAACGAAAGTTTAAATTTTACCCAAAAGGGACTTAGTCCAGTCTTATACAACAGGGTACAACAAGTTGCTTCTCATGTACATGTACTATTAACAATTGGTAAAAGTATCAAGTATTGAAAAAGTAATCATGGCTACTTTCTGTCTTTTTGCATGGGTTACCATGAGTGTGTTACAACCTTCGATCACCCACCTGTAATATAAAAGTTAACGTAGATTTCTCTAATCTTTTTAGTTACATAATGTAACCTATAGTTCTGAAATTCATTCTCAACATGATTGTTTTTATATGGATGCTACTGTTATCTACTGTTGAGGTAATGCGAATAGTCCAAAAAGCAGTGATTAGCTAATGAACATCAAAATGACTGAGATCAAGTTCACAACAATCTGTTACAATCTTTTATGCAACAGATTTTTTTTACTTTGGGTGCTGTAGAAACACATTTATCACTAATCAATGGGGGAAAATATGATCTAATAAAATATAAAGGTAAGTGAAATAAAAAAAATATCTTATGATAATTATAATATATGCCAGATTAATTCCTTCTGAATGGTTTCAAAAATAAAATGTGATAATAAAAAACAAAATTGAAATACACCACCGCCTCAGTAAGTACCATATTTTGAAAAAATAGATTTCTATCGAGGCAAACTTGATTTAAAATTACTGATGATTAAAAAATCTTCAAACTTTTTTTTTTTGATATATTTTTGTATACTGCATCAGATATTAGTTATTTATGCAAATTATTCTAAAATTGTATCAAATATATCATTTTTGCTGGAAAACTGGCTTTTTACTACATTTTTAATAAGGTGCATTAAATTCATCTAGCTCAAACTATTGTCAACCTGCCCCCTTGATAGTTCAAAATATTTGACGAGGTCATGATACCAAGATTACTGATTTAAATTGAACGTGAGAAATGCTCTACTATTAGATTTCTCTTAGGGGGAGGATGACTTCTTGAAAGACTTGGAGTGCACAGCATATTTGAAAATGACTGCTCTCCCCCGTATTCTTTGTTAAATGAGTCTAAACACAAGGGTGCCCTAAGGATTAGATTTTGTACAAAGACAAGAAATGTCCTGTATGAGTCGTGCAGTATAGAATCATTTTACAGTAATTACAGACATAACATTGATTTATTAGCTTTTATTTACCATATTGATCTGATTGTAAGTCCTAGTGCTGATGTTTTGTGGTTTTTAAATTTAGAAAAAAGTTATTTCGATAATAATAAAGCCCCATTGGTAACTTTTGAGTGTACGTATTTTAGAAAGCAACTGTCCAAGGCGGTCATGCCTATTGGAAATTAGTAATATAACGAGTAACAAATAGGACAAAATGTGATTTTACAAAGTTATTGGAAAGCCTTGTTTAAGCGAAAATAGCTGACAAAGATGCAATGGTAAATACAATTCTAATTTTTTTACAATACCGTTGTCAACTGGAAATGTATTTTAGTACGAGTGTAATTTCCAGGGCTTAATTATTTGACATGGGATATGGTTTTCACAAATAAGTTTCTACCATGGGTATATTTTTTGAAAGCAATTTTTACCATGAGTTAAGGGTTTTTTTACCTGGGGCATCGCACCCCTACCAATTTTTTTATCAAGTACTCCCGGAGATTAAAGCTTAATTTCTACCTGCAAGTGCTAAATGTTCAGGTGATATAAAACTATTAAAAGCGCTGAGCTCATCACAAGTTTAATTGATATCACACACTGATAACTTTACATTAACTTTATAAGCCCACGGCAACAGTTGTTTCAAGGGCCAGAATATTTTAAAGAAGAATTATAAGCAACTTTGCATGTCGTTACCTTTTTATGGTGAAACATTGTCCAAGAGACGCTATTTCAGAAAGATTTTGTAAAGGTGCATTAGGAGCATCAATTTGCAGGAGTGTAGTTACAGAAAACCCTGGAAGAACTCTATAGAGAGTTCTATATAAAAAGCTTTATAGAGCACGCGATAGAATTCTATAGAATAGTAGGATTGGCATTTTTTAAATGTTTTTTTATTACAATTCAAACTTATGATTTTTTAATAGTATTCTATAGAGTTTTCTTATAGAATTCTATAGAATTTTTTCGTAAGGGGTGAAAAGTAAAGATAGCACAACAGTTGTCCGTATTTGTAAAAAAAAGCAAGTGGTTTTCTTTTACTTTGCACTCAAACACTTGTGGCAGATGCACACACTTCACTTATTACACGGGCTTGTATGTAAGAATCTTTAGCTCTCTAGTATTGGTAACATTTGGGACTATTATAACTAAGAGGAACTGTGTGTACTTGCACGTGTATCACTGCACATGTTAGTACTATTTTATACTTGAGTCCTACTGATTATAAGTGTAGTTTAAATAGTCTACACTTTTTCTTACATTATCACTGCTTTTGGAAAAGGCCATGTATAGTGTAATATTGTATAATCAAAGAAGATGATGTAAACAAGCCAGACTATTTCCATATGCCCAACTCAAAAAACGAAGTAAGAGTAGAAGAGGTGGTGCAAAGCTACGAGTCATCACACATAACTTATACAACATCATGTGTTAACTTGGGTGTTAAAGTGTGCACACACTGCTAGAGGTTGTTGAGGGGAATACAAAAAACTTGTTGTGGGGTGTGAGGCCACAGTTAAAAAACCTTTAACCCATGCTAAAAATTGCTTTCCAAAAATATATCCCACGGTGAGAAAATTCTCTAAAAGCACACCCTGTAGCAAAAAATGCTTGCTGTGACCCAAGGTCATTCTTAAAGTAACTTCAATGTAAAGTAACTGTTTTTCTGGAGTTTATGATTGATGAGATGATATAAATAGAAAAAAAATTAAAAAATACACCATTGGTAATTATTTATTGAAAATGGTAAAAAAGATATTTGCAAAAACCACCCGGTATGGTAAAAATTGTCAAATAATATAAAAAAATATTCCGTTGTAAAATGGAGACTGAAAGGGGGGGGGGGGCATCGGCACATATATGCAGTCATTATGAATGAGAGTGCCCTCCAGGGTAATACAAGGTTGCATTAAGTGCCTCTCTTTGAACTTTTAGTGGATGAGTGCAATTCTTATTGGCCAGCTAGATCAAACTTGAGAAGTTATAGTATAGAAAACTATCGAGTCAAAGTATGTCTTAGTTTATATTAGCACTTTTTAAAAACTAGTTCAATTTGCTTAGTTTTACAGTTGTGTAACTGAAATTTTATATTCTGTTGCTTTACAGGAAGTGGAAATACTGGCCATGGAAGAAGAAATCAAGCTTTTGAAAAATCCAGATGCTTTACCTGGGAATGGAGAACAAATAACTCCTGCTTTAGAAAAGCTACGAACTGAAAATGCAAAATTGAAGTACCAGCTAACTCATCTTCAAAGGGTATATTATAGTAACTCTAGTTTGAGATAATACATGTTTGAACTGTCAAATTTATTTGTGGATCACACTAGATGACCAATATCTACTTTTTTATTTTTAAAAATTTCTAGTTTGTTTATCTGTGTTTTCTTATGTTTCAGAGTGTTGCTGAAGAGGAATTAAAATCAGGTCAGCATATGACAAGTGTTAATGCAGTACTACTTGATATTTTTGGTTCTGCAATTAAATCAGCTTATCCAGATCTGCCTGACCCTCCAATCTTTGTGACGCCGAGCACGAACTTAAAGTTTGGAGATTATCAGTGTAACAGTGCTATGAACTTAGTTCAGGTACAGTTGTACATATCCTTGTTTGAAGTAGTTAAATGATATACAGTACAAATTCTGAAATGCTGGCACACTATCTAAGATTTCATATGACAAAGAATATATATTTCCGTTTTACAGACTATGATTTTTGCTGTTTATCCTATCTATAGGATACCCAGCATTGGTATCGTCTTTTACGTGACGATTTTCGATATTGTTTA
>JAOXYB010048358.1:0-12016 GCA_028565635.1 Phoronis ovalis | reverse complement strand
AGTCGTACCTAAAATGTAAAAATAAGCGGCTAAGGTTTTTTTTGCCTTAGTTGGATCTTAGCACCCGAATCTGTTTGGAACACATACCTCTTTGTATCTGGAGATGTGAAAGATATATTTTGTGTGCAATGTGCTACAAAGGATGCGCTGGAAAGAAACTCTAATCCTCCTACTTGACACAGTCTGTTCACACTGAATATTTCAGTAGCTTGCAAGATTACTTACCCTTCTTGAATAATGAGCTAAGTTAGGCATACGTCCAGGTATTGGCAACCCAGCCTTAGCCAATCTGATGAAATATTTTTGAATACGACTTGCAACCTAGAATATATCAAAAAAAAAATTACAAGGACAGATCATACCAATATCAGCATCCACATTTTATTTTTTAACAAAAAGAGAATTTTTAATACACTGTACAATACAGTGTTGCAGACATGAAAATCGGATAGATAAAACAAACAAATCTTATCCAAAGATATGACAATTTGGATAAAAATGCATTTATTACAAGTTTTATTTACTAGCAGATTTAAATCACATTAAGTTTTAGCTAAAAATATCATAAGAAATAAAAATATGGTGACCTGTTGTGTTGTTCTGTTCCCTAGAGCTCTGGCTACTTTAGCATAACGATGTGCTTCAACTCTTTCTGGTGGATATTCCACTAGTAATTCTTCTAAGCGTCTTTGTTCATCTGCAGTCCATAACTGATTGAATGTACTTGGTTTTGAGGAGTCTTTTAGTCGGCCTCTTACGACTAACAGCTCTGCTGATGACAGTTGCTTGTTTATTTCTTTTTTATCTATAAATATAGAACAGGTCTTCTTATTTCTTCTACGTGCCATGATGATGCAAATAGATTGTTAACAGTAATTAATAATTTTCAATAAAAAACAATATTTAATAGTTGGCAAGTTAATTAGCAAAATTCAAGTTTTGTGCCACAAAAAAACAAACTTTTTAAAGAAAAAACTATTGTAATTAATTCATTTAAGGGATCACCTTAAAATTTATTGCAATGACCACAAATGCATAGTGTTTCGTATAGGAATTACCCCCCCCATCCCACGTCAAACGTAGGGGGGTTAGTGAGATTTCGACGTCACGCACGTGTAAAAACTGACAACCAATTTCAAGAGCAAAATCAGGGCCATCAGACACTTTCTCAAAAGGCGGGTGCGAGGGAAAATTATCAGTTCCGTAATCGAAAAAGGTCGCTGAAACGTGTCATCCGTCCTGCCAGAAAAAAAAGTGACAAGCAAAAAAAAAAAGCACATTTCCTCATTTCCATTCCTATTGTACCAATACACCCAGAATTGGTGCTGTAAACAAAAAAAAATGTTCCTGTTCCAAAGAGGGTGGTGCGATGGGGTGTGTGTTGCTATTCAAAATGGGGGTCCGTTAAAGGAATGATTTTAAATATCGTACATATAATAGGCATGATTTTTCATTTCGCACTAAACCATAAACGTAGGGAGATTTTAACGCCCCTGCCCCCTATACGAAACACTACATGATTGCAGTCATCGCGATAACTTTTGAGATGATCCCTTAAAGCATTCGAGTATATAACAGAAATACCATCACCCGTTCCAAGCAGAAGACGAACAGTAATTATAATTTACGACAACTGCATATTTCTCATGACATGTAAGCAAAATTGTTATTAGTTTCATGGAATTTTACACAGACCACAATTTTATCAAAATGCAGCATTGCAACTTAATTAATTGTATCAAGTGTGCTAATTTTTTCTTTGCTGTAAAATTTACCTATTGCTACAACATTCCCTGTTAAACCGCTAGTGTCTTTATTCTTGCCTCGTGTTAAATGTCGATGAAATCCGAATTTTTTTAAGTCCACATCCGAAGTATATTTTTCCCAAGGGATGTCAGGTAAAAGTGCAATTTTCTGTGGACCTGGTAATTTTAAATCTTCTTTATTCTGTAACTGCTGTACAAAACCTACAGGGTCCTCCAAAGCTTTAGTTTTAAGTTGATGCAACTTGTCCAAGTCTTCAATTGCTTTTATACGCTGGGACTCTAACAGTACAAGTGTTTTAAGAAGGAGCTGGTAATCCTCATTTCCTTTTAGAGCCAAATGATCTGATTCAAAGTAAAATGTTGCTGACTCATCATCTTTTGTTTTAATTATCTCATTTGTGCAGGATAACTGACTTGTCTTACTTGTTCCTGCAGTTGATGGGCCAGGCTGCTCATCCATTATACTTTAAACCATAACCCTCTCTTAAGAAATAACTACAAACACAGAAAATTATATAAATGAAGTATAAATAATTGCTAACTTTTTTTTAAAATATAAATTAAACTCAATTGTATAGATCAAAGTTATATAAGGAAATATTTATAATGTCATCTGTCCCCATTACATCATTTTGATAGACTATGGGTTGGACCATAATTTAAACACAATTCAAACTATAAATTGAAGGCAGGTTTTTTTTTCGTGAGCAGCGAGCATTGGGGGTCTGTTAAGTGCGAGCAGTGAGCATTGCACTTTCTTTTGGTGGCGACCTTTTTGCTTTAGTTTTTGAATTTTGCCGACAGTCTTTTTTTTGGTTGTATATTTTTTCTTAAGTGCGAGCATTGCCAATTTTTAAGTGCAAGCATTGCACTCTGGGGGGGACCCCTACGCCCTCACTTATGTCTGTAGAAATTTCCATTATTCATACACACAAGAATCAAAATGTGGAAAGTAAAAAAACAGAAATGACAATGAGAAATGAAAAAGTGAGGCCTAGGAACATCAAGTGAAGTGATCTTGACATATTTTTTGAAGCAAATTCGAATGAGTAATTAAAAATACAAGTGCATCAGTGAATGAGGAGTTCAAAAAGTTTTAATCACCCCTCTCAGTCTCTAGTTTACGGGTGGCGGGTACGCTTATGACTAGTTCTGCATTGTTTAAATACGATGTGACGCCTATACAGTAAACACACTGCCATGGCATAATCGTCAATGACAATGTCATACTTCTTGTATAGACTAATAGTAATAGAGATCTGACTAGCTATGCACCCTGACTATGGACATTGTATTATTACTTACTATACTTGAATCAGTATTTGCACGCGCATTGTTCAGTGTATGTTAAACTTTTATACACATTGAGAACCATCTCATATATGTATTATAATATGATTATTACCCTTTACAACTGCCTGACTGGACTGAAAGTATCAACCATAAGCTGCAACTACAGCTGCAATAATTTTCCCAAACATGCAGCAAACCCAGAGATTGGCCGCCTCATATAGCTGATGCTCCAAAGACAACTGAATTCATAACCAATAATTTTAGCATAACATAGCAAAGAGCAATAATTATTTGTTAAATTAAAAAAATACGTTGTTTTATTTACAAAAAACAAAGCACATGTTTCCGAGAAATGTAAGCAATATTCTACGTGAGCAAAATTATATAAAACATATTGTGGTTCATTTTGGAAATCGCTATCACGGAGATTACCATAAGATGAACTTCCGGTTGAATCGATTTCTTAATTTCTCTCATTTTACTCCAATAAACGAGCTTATAGTGACATTTATTGACAACAACTTGGCACTTAATAGATATGTATTGTGTAGAAACTGTTCTCAACGTTAAATATGTTCTTTTCATTAGATAGAAGAAAATTCGATCTTCTTAGAGTTTTATATATCCTAGGGCTAGGGCTAGGGCTAGGTCGGTGTAATTCTGCCGTTTGACCAACAACTCGTAATCAATCATGGATTTCCTCACATTATTTATAGGATACTTATGTATAATGACCGTGATAGCAGTTGCTTACTGTTTCAGTGGAT
Source organism: Phoronis ovalis (assembly GCA_028565635.1). Classification (NCBI taxonomy): domain Eukaryota; kingdom Metazoa; phylum Phoronida; family Phoronidae; genus Phoronis; species Phoronis ovalis. The sequence goes on along the minus strand of JAOXYB010048358.1, from coordinate 8,190 downwards.
CAAGAGTAATACGAGGATCTTTTGATTTGCTTGAGCATAAAATTTGGCCAGTGAGTAACGACTTACAAGTCCATAATTGTATTACCCTTTCCTGTATTGATATGACATGTAATTACAATTTTAATAATAAACTTAATATACAGATGAAATTTTGACTTACAAGTCCATAATTGTATTACCCTTTCCTGTATTGATAAGGCTTTGCTGGACATCTTAGACTTAAAACATGAAAATAATACTCTTGCAGACAGAGCTCTGAAATAAGAGTTGAAACCCATTTCTGGTTATTCCCCAGCCATTTATGAATAAATCTGTTGATGCATGGTGCAGAATGATTCTCTTTTATCTAATATGTCCATTTAATCTTGTAGATTGCACAGAAGTTATTTCCACAGACTTTCAAAAACATTATTTTTGAAATCCGAGACTGGCTTTTGTATAGGAGGTAAAGATTTTTCATGTGAAAGCGTGGTCCCATCTGTTCAGGCTCATGAAAAACATCACTAATGATCACTACAACAAAAAGAAGGATGATAATGAGAAGGAAGCTTTAATAAGTTCCATTTCCAGGTGTTTTGTATCTTTATAGTGAGATAGACCTGACAGATCGAGGCAAATCTACTATATTTTAAAACTTTAAAAGTCTTAATCCGAAGTACATGACTTGGCCTGGGGACTTGGGTGAACTCCAGTAACTGAACATTTTATTGAATGTCTGCACTATGAGAGGTTCTCTTGATTCGGATGTTTTTAGTTAATATAAAACTCACATTTATTCCAATATTTTCTTTATTGTAGGAATCCACTGTACCAAAGCCTGTACTGTAGCTTTACAGCTGTGGGTCATTTTGTACTGTACATAGATGTACTGCCATATTTGTATGCATTTGATCCGAACACTAATCACACCACTTTACCTACTGTACTATTAACGCTGACTGCTATACTATTTGCACTGTGTAGCTGGTCAGATCCCGGATTGATAACAAGGGAGAATGTGAAACAATATAGAAGCATATATTTATATGATAACATTGTTTATCAAACAGATGAATATTGTGATGATTGTAAAATTGTAAGACCAGCAAGAACAAGGCATTGCAGTAAGCTGTTTTCATTTTTGAAGGTGACATGCAAGAAATCCAATAAGATGGTAGAATAGGGCGAAATTGCTGGCCACTTTCAAAACTTTTAGTACAAAGAATATCAATATGCCCCTTGCTTGAAATCCTAGCTATCGTGAATATCCTGGTTTTGTTTTTGTTGGTTCAGTAACAGATTTGGGGGTGGATTAAATGAATCAGAAGTTTTTCTCTTTTCTGCTGCAACAACTGTAAATTGTTTGAATTGCAATTTAGACAAAATAACAATCTCCTAACACATAGCTGCTATAACATATTTTTTCTTTATAGCTCATTAAATAAACAAATAATTTTAGCAAAACAAAAGTTAAAGTAACATGTTGCAATAATCAGTTATATTTTTTAGTTGTTTGCAACAAATGTGTTCTGCGTTATGACCATCATTGTGTATGGACAAACAGCTGTATTGGTTTCTACAATCATCGTTATTTTTTCACTCTGCTGTTCGCAATCTCTTCGTCTGGTGGATATGCGGTTGTCCTAGGTATAAGAGTATTATGGATAATTTCTGAAAAACAGAATCTCTGGAATGCTCAGTATGTTGATGACCAGGGAAAACTCAGAGACATGACTATTTGGATGCTGGTGCAAGTAAGAACATCATAGCTTTTTTTGTAAAAACTCCTGTTTAACCTCATTCTGCTGTTTCTATCTAATAGTTAGATAAAAGTTCTGGTAACGGAAAAAAAACATTGTGTATTATTGTTCAAGTACTCATCTTTTCCAGTTATTTTTATTAATTACAAATAATTCATTTTTTCCATCAATTTTGCAAAAAGGATTTAAACAGAAGAGATTTTTCTTTTTACTGACAGAAACCACTGTGAAATACTGCTAAATATTTGTGTTTTTTATTATTATGCATTCCAGTTGGAGAGTGTCGTTTGGCAAATCTTTGCTCACCATTCATACTTTTACGTTAAACAAAGACAAATGAAATACACATATTTTGAAACTATGTAAATTATACTTAATAAATAAGCGATATAAGTGCACATTTTTCAAATTTTGTGGGTTGAGAGTTTCTTCTTTACAATTTTGCATTTCAAAAATTTATTGTTTTAATCCAAAATGGCAACGATACAGGTCACATGACATTCTCAGAGGAAAAAATAACTACAAATTTAGGAATTTTATCTAAAGTTTAATGTCTAATGCTGAAATTTAACTATAAGTATAAAATGTGTACAAATTGTGCTAAACGATATTCGCTAACTTGAATTTTTTATTTCCGTCACTAAAACCTGTCAAAAGTTGACAAATTCTAATAAAAGTTTGATTGGCAAAATTAATGCAGTTTTGTTATTACGCTGATACAAGTGAATAAATACAGTTATGTAATAAGCTCTATTCTGGGATTTTACCAACCTAACGAATTAGTCACATAGTGTGATTATTTCATATCATGCAATATCTCTTTTTCAGCATCTGTTTTTCGAATTCCCACGTATTGTTATGTTTGTGGCAGGTGTCACCACTATCGTTTTCTTCTTGCAAGTTTTTTTCATCTACCATTTCTATTTGAACATTACAAACCAAACATCGTATGAACGAAACAAAAGGACATTTTTGGATGAGACTGATAGTAACATTTATGATAAAGGCGTATGGAATAATCTGAAAGAAGTATTTTTAACTCATGTTCACAGAACCAAAAAATCAAAGAAACTTCGCAGATAACAGTGTCATGTAAAACCACAGTAAATATTAGAGATGATTATTTAACGACATTTATGGATCTTTTGACGACACTTATACCACATGTCTGGTCTTTCTATGGTTTAATAATAAATCAACCAGTTCACATGCTGTCCTTAGAAATGTTGCTAGACTATTAGAAAATGTTGTTCACACTCCGGCCGAGGTTCAAACTTCAAAAAAAGTTGATGTATTGAAGAAAGGAAACAAAAAGGTTGAAAGCAAATGTCTGTAAAAGTTATACTTTGAAATGGATAGATTATGGGGTATAGCTTTAGGTGTGTTAATTTCCTCAAGGTATCTTGTAGACGGGTGTACAAATACATATATTGTTTAGTTTGATTTTCGTCATGATGACATAATTCACTGTTTTGGTCAGTTCACCGATGGATTACATGAAAGTAACAACCATACATTTATCACTTCTTGCCCAACGTCTTCCATATTGAATGGCTTGTTTTTGTGGAGTTGTAAAATATTCGTTTTGTTTACTTTTACTGGGTGCCCATCTTGTGCTAGAGCAAAGGAATAGTCAATCTTAACCATGTTGCACTTTTATATAATACATATCTTAGTAACTTCTTCATTCCATCAAATCATGAGATTTTGGTTGCTTTGATTGTTATTTAATTCATTATTTGTTGATTTATCAATTTTGTTGCCATGACCACATTATCTGCTGAAATGTAACTTACAGAAATTATTCTTGAGATTGTTTTTTTAACTTGTGAGGCTTTATAAAAATAAATGCAAGCATTGTTCAATTACATGTGACAATTTATTAATTACTAACTTCAAATCCTAATTCTTCTTTTGTTAGGCGGAGTTTTCAAAAGAGCAGACATACCAAGGCCAGACCAAAAAGAAACTTTGCTTAACTGGTCAGAACGTTTCAAATTTTGGCATTTTCACTTTAATTTATTTTATTTTTTTACAAACCTTGTTTTATGAGCTGGATTGCTTCAGAAAACAAATATTTCAACTTTTTTTAAATTAATTTTATTTTTTATAATTGTTTTCCTTAACATTAAAAAAATTAAACAGCCTGACTGGCGTGTTTTAAGGGCTGCCACACGTTAAATACCTTATCTTTTTGGTGTGGCCTAATAGTAATTCACACAAAAAACACAATGTGCAGTTATGGATGTTGACTTTGACCCAGTTTATGTATCAATCCAAAGGCTGTTCCTGATTAGCAATCAACGTAAAGCTATCCTAAAAATTTACTGTTTCTGGAGTCCTACGTAGCAAGTCAGTTGTGCGCACAACTTATAGCAGCTTACAGACAGATGTGAAATTGTGTAAATATACTCAACTCTTCAAATGAAATATATATCTACAATAATTAATAATGGTTCTGAATATTTTTCAAATTACTATAATTTACAGAGCTGGCAAAAAGAGATGAAAATGAAATAGTTCACTAAATCAAGACCTTAGCAGTCACATCATAAAAAAATATAAATAAAAATGTACTAGTCTAGTTAACAAAGTAAATGAGATCCTAATTTTAGTGTAAAAGTAATTAACAAACAACAAATCATACTATAATATTATTATAACAATCAAACTATACCAAAAATGAAATATAAGAGAGACATGCAACTAGTACTTTTGCAAACAATTACTTGATTTTAAAATAAACAAAGAACACATCATTCAGTAATAACTGCTGTATATTCCAGACCTTACACAATGCAGAATATGCATTGTGATACAACAGTTTTATACATATGGCAAGAAACTATTCAGTTACTTTTCGGATTGCACATTTTCTTGTGTAACCTCATGGCACAAAAACTAATGATAGAACTATAATATCTAAAATTTATTAAATTATGATTTTCACCTTTAATCAACTACGAACCGCATGATTTGAACAATAAAAATACAAAAAAAACTCGTAACAAATATCACACATGGTATAAACAGTAAATAGTCGGCCTTTGCAGTAAAATACAAATTTAAATCTGTCCAGTTTTCTCAAATTTCCTAACAAAAGCTTAATTTCCTGGCTACTTGTATTAAGTACAAAAATTATGGCAATGCAGTTTACATTATATTTTATTAAAACATCCTTATCTTAAATATAAGTCATGAGAAAAACAATTGTGATGTGCATCTTTCCAAGCATCTATTGAAATACATTCCATTTAACAGTTAAAAAAGGTAATAAAAACAACACACTACCCACAATATTAAACCATTTGGCAAAACATGATCTTGAAGCAACACTACAAGGTCCCTTGGTTCTCACTTCTCTTAAAATTGGGCAAGTTGAATGCGCTGCTGGTCTACGAAATGTCGAGTTAATTGGTGTGGCACACGGGTCATCATGGACTTCAAAACCGCCGGTACTGAAGATACTGAAAATATATTTATGAAAGTTTTAAGACATTTGAAAAGACAGCTATGTATTTTTGCAATTTTACTTTATGACTGCATTCTGTAACATATAAGAATGATGTCTGCTTGCAGTGTTTGTACTAACTCGAACTGAATTAATTATTATGTGCTCCATGTGGCCCCGATTTACTCACACCAAGTGTTAAAGCAGCTCGTACAAATGTAAACAATATGTCAAATCTATCAGCTCTTAGATGCAAGAAATATCTCAGAGCTTGTATTTGCATACCAATATAAGAGTACAAAACATCGATGATAGGTACATTACACAGAAAGCCACATTACTGGAAGATTGCACATTGTATTTGTGACAATAAAATGAAATGACATTAATTTGGTTAATTGGTATGCCATAGCTGTCATTTTCTCATCAAAACCAGGAGTCTCAAGTTTTTTATCCTCACAACTTTTAGAAAACTGACAGAAAATCATCCCATAAATTTTAAAATCTAGCCAACTTGATAGGTATGGCATATATATGCAATAATTTCATTCCTGTTCTATTGAATTTTTCTAAAGAAGCCATTACTTTTTACGAAATCAGCTAAAATATACAAATTTCAAAAATAAGCCCAACAAATTAGTGCAGAATGTTAGCAACTAAATAAATGACAGGCTTTAGACAAACAATACAATACTTCAGAGGTGTGCAAACATTACCAAGTTAGTAGCTATGCAGTAGGTACAGGCTTTTCAAATGACACCAAATGTTTTCACATTGTTACCAGCAGCTTGCAATATTTTTAGTAATAATGTATGCTCATTAACTGTATAATTTTTTTATTATGGGCAGGTAATAAGAATTAGTGTGGATTTAGACATAGCATACATGTACGTGGTTCTGCTACTGCCATTACAATAGTAACATTAGAGGATAGCAGCTGACAATGCCTACTATCTGTCTAATACTGTTTATTTGAATGCTTGGTCATATTTGTGAAAATGAAAGGTTTTGCTTTATAAAAATATTGTGATTTCTTTGAGTTGACGTACAAACAATACTTGACACAGTGTAAATTTTTATTCATCTTCAATAATATTACATTAATTATTACGGACTGTTATAACTATTTATACTATTATTTCCTGGTTTTTTTTCAATCATTGCCATTTTAAACATTATTAGACAGATAATATTAAAATAATTATTTAACTATGGTGTAACAAATATCAAATCTGCTAATTAGGAATTATGATTATACTTTACCTGATAATAATGTATCTCTACAATTCATTCAAATATTAAAGATGTAATAACTTGTATTATTTATAACAACTCTGTATATGGATAAAAGCAACAAAAATGTGACACGTTTATCTTACCTCACCTTCAATATCATTACAACTCTACCTTACCTCACCTTCAATATCATTACAACTCCTGATATTTTAAGCCAGACTTTATGACTAAATTTTTGTAAATGAAGTTATCGAAAAAAGAGTCAGAAATTATGAAATTAAATAGGAGTCCAACAGATCGAATTGGTACCATACAGGATATGAGACATGTATATGTGTCATCAGTATACAAAGAGGCTAGGATAAATACACACAGTTATGTGGTAGTCTTCACAGTATCATTTCTATACCAACTTTTGAAGTCTTGATCAGAAGAAAAGATAAAGATGCTTACCAGCTAATCAGTAGTGAAACGTTGGATTTTCTCAAAAAAATCAAAGCTAGTTAGCTGTGTGAATAGCAACTGAATTTCGTGTATAACTAATAAAAAGCAGTCAAGAAAATAATTATGATAAATATTTACTTTTCATAAACAACAATATTTTGCTAAGTCTAAGGTCATATAGCCCAGCACAATTTGCCAATGAGAGTACTGTAATTGTAACTGGTAAAGTCGTATAGTCAAAGGTCCAAAGTATTACGAAAAGAAACCGATCCTACCCGAATACATTTTTGAAACAGGTAATACGATTTATGGCATATTGACCAATGGTATATATACGAACCCGCCGATACCCTTTCCAAATAGGCTAAATATATTAATTTACACCCTTGATGATTTCATAATAAAAATATATTTCATTGTGAGTGAATTACAGTTTTTGCTTTTTGACCATATACAGAGTTGCTCGAAAAACAAAAATTAATACATTTTCACATTTTAAAAAAAAATGTATTATTTTCCAATAGTTAATCATACACCTGATTATGCTAATAAAGTCAGTAACCTTTGTATTATAAGATCCAATTGTACCTGCAGTTAAATCAAAGGTGTAGTCTGATCATTTTTATATTTATTTAGAGACTAATACTTAAAAGTTAATACACAAATTTAAGTAATTCCTTACCTGTTTGAAATATGGCAGTTGAAATTAAAGTTTGATTTTCTCGGATTATAATTGTTGATTGTAAGAAGATACAAGTTTGTCTCGGGTATTGCTGTAAAATAATATTGGCCAGATCCACAAGGGTCACCATCCAAAGAACCTGAGTAACCAAATTTAAAAAAATATCTTAATTTATTATTATTATCTCACAATCTACCAGTGACATTAAATACATAATGCTCCAAACCAATATTCTGCCTGATTAACCTACACACTATTCACAGTGTCAACTTATTGGTGCTACTGCTACAAATCATGTGCACACAAGTACTAATTAGAATTTCGACTTTACTCTATTATCCATCTTTTAATCTTCCTTGTTGCTGAATAACCAAATACTAGGAATTTCAAAATGCTTGTCATGCTAGCTGGTATTTTGATGATGCTTTTATGCCCATTATATATAGTGCATTGGCACACATATGCAGTGTTGTCATTGTTGCCATTGTGAATAACACTTTGCTTTATCTAACAAGACATTTGTCATGTCTAATGCCCATCCAATGTGTAGGATATTTTTTCAACATTATTGTTTTTTTACATTAGAAAAGAATATAATACATCATGCATTATAATCTGGTTTATCATTGTGGGGTACT
>JAOXYB010048347.1:0-12017 GCA_028565635.1 Phoronis ovalis | reverse complement strand
ACCATGCCGTAAATAAGCCGTTGGCTTTGCATGTACTCTGTGTATATTTCCTCATTAAATAAAGTCTATAATAATAATAATAATAATGTTAATCGATCCTCTTTTTTGCAATAAACACTCAATCGGACAAGGAAAAAAGGAATAATTGCTTTTTACTTGGTAAAAAATGAAAAAGGAACCAACTTAATTGACATACGAAAAATGCGTAACTTTCCTATCGGCAGACAGGTGAACCACTTTCAAGGTCATGAAAAAAACTGTGGTATGTGATAACGCAAGATATAATCATTTAGATTCTTTTTTACTTTTTTAAGTATGAGGAGTTGAAAGAAAGTAGAAACTTTATCTTTGCTTTATGGTTATATGAATAAAATTTATGAATTACTTTACTCAGAAATTAAAACACAGTTGTTGGAACACATGAAATAAGTACTTTTTTATATAAATAAAGTAATTATAAATGAATTAAAAATAAGATATATATTTTTTTGCATTTGATTGAACAAATTTAAAGAATTAACATGCTATATTCATTTTTTTTTTGTAGTGCAACTGTTGTATTTTTAACTTTTGGAAAACACTTTTTTATTTAAGGCAAATATTTTCAGACTGCACTCTGATGCACCAGATAGCAGGAAACAGCATCAGAAAATCAAAATTTTTATCAGGAAAATTAACCTCCACACTTCCCCTGTTCGAGAGGGTGACGTCTCCTGCGCGACGAAAGGCCGCGCGCTAGCTTCCTTGGCACTGCTGTTGCCGGTCCGCGATCAAATTTTACAAAAATATCCCTCCCAAAATGTCTTGCAACTTGACAGGTATGGGCATAGTTCATCGTCTGCAACCTATGCACATATATAGGGACTTACCCCTACCGATATCAAAACTCAACTCATTATTTTCTTATATACATATTGTATGGGATTATGTTTTAGTATAATGGAGATGTATGGTTTATCATTATATACTTAGCATCCGTGAGAAAGAATACAAAGCGAATCGAGCTGCATGTATATACCACAAGCCTTTCGTTGATTTATGATAAATATGTTTCTACTTTGATCCAGCACCCAATACAAACAACTCTGTTACATAACAGATCATAATATATAAATTGTTGTGAACATGATCTCTGTTATGTACACGTTCATCGTTGATGCGCTGCTCACTGCATGGGGCTATTCATATTATCTTAATAGTAGATAACAGTAGCGCATGGCATGCATATGAAAAGCATGCAGAGAATAAATTTAAAAACTACGTAATATAACTCAATACAAAGATGAAAAATCCACGTTAACTTTTAAGTTGTATTAATTGGAGTATGGACAAAACAATTCACACAAAGAGGAAAGAAGGTGAGAGGAAGATTAATTTTTTTGCAAGACGAGAAAAATTTTTTTTTTTTTGCAAATAATTAAATATTGAGATTGTGGAAAATAACAGTAATAACAATAAAACAAATGCAGACAAAGTAATATAAAGCAGTTTGAAATACACAACAATACAGTGGTGGATTGTAGAGGTAATATTTCTCACTCTAAGCTGGAAAAGAATTAGATTAAGCAAGAAAGGAAAAGGTTCGGGAGAAAAAATAGGATCAAAGTTATTTACTAAGAATTTGACAAAGGAAAATTATATTTCTACTCTATAGGTTAGAGTAGTCTTCCGTACAACATTATAACGGGACTATAACCTTAACATAAGAATTTGGATGTATGCTATAACTGTGGGTTAACCTTAGGTTATCGATAAACTTAGCAAAATCGAGACAAAAGAAATCCACCAAAACGATTATGTGGTCTTGTATGTCCGGTTAATGTTTCTTTTTGTCAAATATGGCATTAGGTAATAATTGCAGCCATGGTAACAATTGTATATAGATCCGGCGAGTGCACTAATTGGCTTTTTTCTCGTTTCCATTTTTATTTGGCCCCTGGGCAGCCATGGGGAAGTGAGTATAATTCCGCACAAAGCTAGAGAAATTACAATTTGAAAATGTCATTTTTTCATCAGAAATTGAGGGGATTTAATATCCAAGAATGACAAGCCGGCCAGTTTCCTGTGTATTTCTCACTAATTACATCAGGTGGTCCGTTCTTAGAGTTCACACAAAAGTTAATTGGTTAAGACTGCACGAAAGACGGGAGTAAGCATGAGACATGATTATCTTTATTTGTGACCGAACAGAATTTTTCCACGAAGCATGTATTAGAAGACAATACGTTACTATTGAAGTGGATGGGAAAGTAAATTGTATCCTTAGCCGAACTTAAATGTCTTACTCGTTTTTCCTGTCTCCCGCGCAGTCACATATAAGTTCGCAAAGCAGGGCACTGATTTCTGACTGCCTGTTACAGTAAATCGAATCTATTAGACGTAACCTTTTGATTTAAAAATACAACATGCGGCTTAGAACACTTATAGCCAATGGTGTACTATGATATGGAGCTTAATAGGACACATATACCACACGTTCTTTATGCTGCCTAGTAATTTAGTCATTATCTCTGATGGCACATTTATTTAATGCAAAACATTCGTTATTAATAGTATTTTGTTGTTTGGTAATATGCAGTAATCACTATTCAGCGTACAAATGTAATACTTATATTACACATGCAATATTACATAAAACCAACAACCAGTTAATTATATCTGCATCTTGTCACATTTTACTCTACTTAATTAGCGAACTGCTTGATGTGGATTCTGAACGATGCAAACATACAAAGATAAAGATACTAATGTGTACAAAGATGATGGCGTTAATGATACCTTCTTAGAAAAAGCTTATAAAATGGCGACACTTCAGAGAAAATTTCAATCTCAGACAGCTGTTGGAGAGCGTTTATGTAAACATGATGCAACTCAATTACTGTGCGAGTTAGAAGTATTTTCAACTGACAGGCTGACAGGTAAAGAAATAAATTTAACGTACAATTGCTTTGATTATAACATTAGTTAGGTTTTTTAACAGCAATATATGGCTCATAAGGTAAATTTTCCACGTTTTTGACATTGAAACATAATTTTGGATTTAGTTTCGAAGGATATCTTGGTACACAACACACATCTTTTCCTACTTTTCATACTTTCAACATAAATAACCGGGAACTAACTGAAATATATAATGTTTCAGACTTCAAACAAGGAAGAATTTGGAATTCCTTGCACTCTACTAGTCTAGATCCTGGCAGAAGCAAAACGCTGGTTTCGGAAGCATTTGAAGATATTACTGAAAAAATGAATACCTTAACAATACAATACTCACCGTGGTATCAAACTTATATCGGTCAACTGCTTAAGCCATTACTGAAACATCCCTGGTTCATCTGTGCGTTTGCAATATGTATAGTTATGGTATATTTTGGTTTTGCGGGAGTAATAACTATATTCGTCATTGCGACTTTTGGTAAGTAGATTGCATTTAAAAATGTAGTACGTGTACATAGCATCACTTTCAATTTCGTAAATTGAAATTAAAATCATATTTCAAAGACATCTCCGAATTCTGTATTGTGAGCAGTATCAGACAAATAGAAATAACAAGATAGCAAAGGAAAGTTCTAGAGGCATTGCTTTGTTCTGAATGTTTCAAGGTTCTCGAAACCTGCTGGAGACTAAAGACTATATGTTATTGTATTTTAGATGTTATATATAACATTGCCAGGAATGTAGCAATAAGTATTCAAAGGCTTCAGAGTCTAAGGCTCAGAGATGCGTTTCGTCGATTACTTAACGTTACAACTATTAAGGCAAACGACGATCCTAACGTTGATGCTATCAAGTGGTCGTCGTTTGCAACTGTTTTAAATATGGTAGATGCACCTATGAAAGAGCATCAATGTACATATACACCATATTTAATAGTAATACGAAAGCTTACGGAATCTTTTCATAATGCTTGGAATCTTACCGAGCTTGTTCACTTCTTCGAATGGCTTTTTTCGCACAAAAGGGAACATAGTGTAAAGAGAAATGAAAGAGAGCTTTCAAAAATGTGTAAGCAACTTGGTTTTACGGATATGAACGGTAAATTTAAAGATATAGCTAATCTTGATAACTTTTTCAAGAAATCTTCTGTTTTTGCAAAAGCCACCGAAACATCGCAGGAAATCACACTGACATTTATTAAATGCGTCTGTGAAATAGTTGTTCCATTAAGAGAAACTTTGGATAAAACTTTCATAATTTACGTTGTCGGACCAAAGAGCTGTGGAAAATCAACTTTAATAAAAAACGCATGGAGTCCTAAAGCTATTGACAGCATTGGATTAATACACGAGCATTGTTCTGAAAATCTAGCAGTGCACAAAATAGTAAATGAGAAGAGAGAATATGTGGTAAGATATAATTTTTAGTCTTCAAATGCATAAACATGTATTGACGAAGGTTACACATGTAATAATATTCTTGATTATTCAAATTTGTGCTTAGATAATATCTTGAAGGCTCAATTCATGTCAACAAAAATTAATATATTACGACACAATGAGCTTGATTTTCATTGTTTTAAATTATTTGTAGGTGGTGGAAACTCCGAGTACAAATTCTCTAAATGGTGACGCTCGTGTAATGACGAAGGAACTTGGTTCAGTGGCCAGCTGCTTTGTCTGTGTACTGCATTCCAATACAGATATAAATAAAAATGTAGTAGACCTTGCTAAAGGTACAAGTTCCTTCTTAATGCATGCTTTCGCAATGTAAAAATTGTAAATTGTAACGCAGTGTATTTTTATACGGTCTGAACAAATCCATCCGTTAGTGTTCCATACCTTCTCAACTACTCGAAGAACGATAATCCCTTATTTATATATATCTTTTGTTTCAGATTTGGCTACATTTGGGGTACCAGTGCTTTATTGTTTGAATCAGTTTAAAATGAGTCGTCGAAAAGAAATGAAATCGTTGCGGAAAAACTACGAAAGTGCAATTAAAAAAGCTCATAATAGGACAAATACGACATTTGACCTAAAATGCACTGATTTTGAAGTTGCATTTGATAATGTCGAATCGGCTGCAGATGTTAAAGCTTGGACTGAGGATATAATGAGTACAAGAGAATAATGTAATGTTTGTTTCATAAAGTCAATTGAAACAGTTTCAGTTCATTGAAACTGTCTCATATAATTTAATAACTAAATATTACAATTTTGTTAAAACTCTATATTCGCTCCGCTGCCCGAGTTGGGTTAGCTCGTGGGCGGTTTAGCAGATGACAGTATATAATGGATTCATGTGTAGGAAATTTTAAGCGATTCAGTATGATTTATACTTTGCTATTTTAGAGCTTAGTAGGCAGTTTCTTGTTCGTGGAGATATAACTATTCAGTTTGTTGAGACCTGTTATATCTCAATAACAAACTTAATAATTCATTATTAACCTCAATACTTTTTACAAATAGAGTATCTATTCACGGTAAAATTAATGATTATGTTCAAACTCACGTATTATCTAGATAAGGATCAAAATAAATGTTTTGAAAAGATGAGCGAGAATGGAGAATAGAAGGATACCATTACTACCTCTAGCGGGGGATTTTAGTAGAGTCATTCTGATACAACATGAAGAAAAGTAACACTTACGATAAATCAAAAAAATCATCAGAAGAGCAACGGCATCCAAAGCGAGATGATGATTTTGCTGTTGCCAAAACAGAAGAGTAGACTAATTTAAGAATAATTCAAAGTGCCTTTCAAACATTATAAGTGATGTTGCTGCCGTCTCAAGCAATCTTGAGAATAAGGTTAATTTTTAGTTCACTTGTGTGCTACTATGATATAATGTATTATATCAGGCAGAAAATGAGATGCAAGTTCGTTTTAAGTTGTAGAAATGTACAATAAATCCGCTTAATAATTCTTGTTACTATAAATGTCACTTACATTTCTTCCTCACGTACGCTTAAAAGTGTATGTACCGACATCATATTGGCTGCTCAGAACTGATATTGATTTTACAGTCACGTGAAATTTAATGACTTGATGCTGTGCTTGTCAGCAAAACCGTTTATGACCTGTAGTGGGTTTTTTTTTTAACTTCATAAACACACCGAAGCTACGGATTTGCGCATTTTGCGTTCTGACTTTCAAATAATATCCAAGCCCTCGAATCCCCCTAGTTTGTTCATAGCGTATCGTAACTCAAACTGTACATGTACTGACAGTTTATAAAAAGTTGGACCAAAACATATGGGTACAGTAATATTAGCTTCTGAATTATAAATTACGAATGCTTTTTGGGATTAATCAAGTAGTACTATTTAGATTAAACACGTTTCTATTAGGGACAGCTTCTGGCTTTTAAAGTTTGGATGTTTAATAGCATCTGGAGTTATAACTTGCAGTTGATAACGTTAGTTTTGGTACCCATCGCATGTGTCTGTATTCTTTTTTAAATGTATTATAGAAGCCAATTGTATTTTAAAATACATTTGGTTTAGGTACTACTGTCCACGACTTTCCTGCTACATTAACAGTGACTAATTTTTCTTAATTCGAACTGCTGAACAGCACATGTGAAATGAGGCCTAACTTTGATTCTTCTAGTGTTTTCGCTGCCTTGGTTTAAAACTTGAAAGATTTTTACGATTTGTTTTTAAAAGGCTATCCATTTGGATGGTACGTCCCCATATTTAACATAAATTTAAACACTTGCGGTTACATAATGTTTTAATAATGATTATATAATTCTGGAAATATTTAATTAATTTAATCACCAAATCACCAGATTAACTGATACAAACAAAAATTGAGAGCTTGAATAATATTAACGATCGTTTTTGAGTTCAAAATGAAGAGACTGTCTAGTTTTTTTCTCTAGTCTCAACACGAATTAAATAATGAACATAACGACATAAAGTAAATAACAAAAAATAACGACACTGGAAAAGCTGCTTAGTAAGAAAAACAGAAATAACGCGTTATATTGAGTTTAACTACTACAAGGGAAAATATAACACTTTAAAAATAGATACTTAGTATACGGCACTAGACGGCACTAGCAAGATATTTATTGCGAGAAGCAAAAATAACATATCATTGTGTTTAATTATTACAAGGAAACACTTCAACAAATTAAATAACAGAATTGAAACACATTATTTGTGAAATAAATAGTCATATACAAAAAGATTATTTTTGACTTAACACATAAAACGTGAAACTGAAGCTAGTGCGCAGCCTAACCTATAAAAATTCGATATCTGGAGATTGTTAGGAGGTACACCTTCCCAAAAATCAGGGAATTTTGCCACAAAAAGCTACAATTGATAGCATAATAAAAATAATCTGAAAATTAGCTATTTTTTCCTAAGATGTCAATAGCTGGACTAAAAACTGAAATAATAAGCCACTTTCAGCATGCTCTTTTAGATGTAATCTTCACACCTTAATAATTGTAGTTGTTGTACAAGCCGAACCTAAACGACTTCACGGTCCCAAACGAAAAGAAATCATTTACTTTCTCATTATATTACGAATGTTAATTCATTTGTCACACATTTTACCTTTTTTGAGACATTTTGAGCAGTGCAAGTTCTTTTGATGATGCACACTACATTAAAGAGACCACTCAATCAAATAAAACATAGGTTGTATCACGGGGGTCCGATTCAAATATATTACTGGTAGCCATGTGCGTAAACTAAAACACGTAACAAGGGTGATTTTTAAGAACTTAGCACGTTAACGCACGTTAACGCACGTTACACAATTAGGGTTACAATTTTTCGATAAAATATACTAAAGGGTACCTTATTTGATTAACTGTACGTGTTTAGCATATTGAAATCGATAAAAACCACCAACCACTTGACCAAACTTCGTCTCGAAAGTTAATTTGCGATCAAGTTAGGGTGAATTTCCCATAATTCCATTTGCTGGGCATTTTCCAAAAAAAAATTCTCAATACATGTAGGGTATCTTGCAGTCAGTGAAAATGGATCAAAATATAAAATTGGGAAAACGCATTTAGGGGCTTTTTTAAGAACCCATTCACGCACATGGGTACCAGTGATATATTTGAGTCGGACTCCCCGGGGGTTGTGTTTATCTTCTATTTGCAATTTTCCGTCATAAATTTCTTTTAAATAATGTATAATGTCTTGTGTTTTTTTCTTAATATTTTCTTATAGATCTGTAACCATGGAAAAGGAATTCCTAGAGAAGGCCATTAAAATGGGTATTATTCAAGTAAAAGTCGAGCTAAAACAAGTGGCAGAAAACAACAACGCGTGGGATGAGTCAAAGAAAATGGAAGAAACAGTGAAGATCTTAAAAGACAATGATGTTGTGATGAAACTTTGTAAATTAGAACAGAAACTTACTAATGTTAACCGTATGTAATAATATTTATATTTAGAGCACAGGACTTTATTAGACACATCTTCCATTTTATTTTACAATATGCTCTACATAGCAAATACATGTAGATTATTTTATATTTTTTTAATTGCATTCGTTCATATGGAGCAATTAAGCACATAAGATAATCGACAAGGGCGACTTGGCAAACTACTAGAACATTAAAAAACCCCGTTACAATGAAAAATGAAATCTGGCTTAGAACTAAAACATTCGACTGGAATGACATTTTCATGGTGACGTATTTAGGAGTGTTGGACAAAGCGCAAAGTGCAAAGGTCTGTAAAAAATGTAACACTTTAAATCTTTTTTTTAGATCACGAAGAAACAGAGTTTAACAAACATTTTAAGAACTACAATTATGATGGTACACCTGTTGATGATGATATAATACTAGGGGAAATGGTAGACAAAACTATTAAAGCTATTTGTAAGAAAATGGGCACAATTGAAATAGAACTTGCCAGAACGCTTCAAGATTGGCTAAGAGCTGGTTTTCTAGCTGGATTGTTGGGTGGAGCTGTCACCACCTCAGCCGTTGGACAGGTTGCAGTTGTCGGTGGAGGCATTGCTACCTTAATCACTGAGTTAACTTTCGCAGCTGCTATAGGTATGTCGGTCATCATATTCCGTCTCCTCTTAATATTAATTAACATCGAATTATCAATTGTTGCGACATTTTAAATGTATAAGAGAAGTTATGTAGGGACCAAGGTTCAAAGCTATACACCATCTGTTCAATGGCAGACAGTTTGACACAATTTCTTGCACAATATATATAGTGTTTTGCATGTATATATTTTCAGTTTTTTGGGTTTTTGAAAAGAAATATTACTGGAATTTTCATAAAACAAGCTCAGGCGAACTTTCGGAAAATGGACTGTTTTTTTTGGCAGATCGTGTTGTCTTAAATAATATTATATACGTTTGCCAGGAAATACTAAAACATTTTTACGCAGTACCGTATTACCTATGTTTTGCAGCTGCTGCAGTGCCGGTGGCAGTTGGAGCTTTTGTGGTTGGTAGTACTGTGACCGTTGCAGCTTCTCTTTATAAGCATGGCTACAAAAAAAGATCTGTTGGAACTCAAAACAATTACACGGAACTTTCCGAATTACTGGGGATTAATCGGGTGTCAGGCCAACCAGGTACATGTATATTTATAAGTTACGGAGTGGTGGTGATATAGTGATATAAAAATCCGAGAAATACAATGAGGGCCGAGGGCGCTGCAGTGCGTCGTTACTGCATTTAGAGGATATTATCACCATATCGCCCGAACCCGAAGTGCAAGTTTTTAACTGTTTTATGATATACATTGACTTACTTTAATTTATGCCTTAACCACATTAAGATTAAGGTAAAAAAAATGTATATATAATACCGCGGAGACAGGACTAATATATAAGTGCTGCTAATTAGAGAATTGAAAATCCTAGTTATTATTTTTCTAAAATCATTGTTTCATACGAAACCACTGTTACTGCCAAAGAAAAAGCATAATGATATAACATTGCGTTATTAAGCAGGGATAATATTGCTTTAGTACGAGATAACATTATGTTATTATTAGATAGCATTGCGTTATAACGAGGTAACTTGCGTGATATCGAGATAATATTTCGTTAAAACGAGGTAGCATTAGATTATAACGAGATAATATCCAGTTCTATTTTATCACTAGAGAGTATATCGCGGGAAACAGTGTACGTTGATTTGCATGCGTTTCACTTTGCCAGAGTACATTAAGGCGAGAAATATGTTTTTTGTTTTGTGACGTTACTCCAACTTTGCATATAACATCGCGGAAAGGTTATTTACATGTGAGTGGAAGACTGAATAAAAAGAAAATAAAAGTAGAAACTATAATTCTGTTATGCTAGATCTATTATCCTTGCCTCATCTTCATATAAAATTTAACAAGCTGAGGAATATGTATTTACGTATCTGGAAATACCAAATTAACCAAGTATCCTTTGAACTGTTGTCATATATGTGTAGGAATTTACGTTTTCTAGGTTGATTAGAAATGCATAATTCAAGTCCAGGGTTGTTTAAAAGCTTTATTCTGCAAATATAGAATATATACGTCTGAGTGGTATGGCATTCGAGAGGCTACTCGCGCAATACAAATAGCAAAACTAAAATAACATAAGTACAAGGTTTTAAAGTAGCAATTAAAATACACAAAGTTTGAAGTTGTATCTGCACCTAACAGGAATAGACAAATATAAAATGGCCTGAAGCTCACCTGCAAATATAGAATATACGTCTGAATGGTATGGCATACGAGAGGCTACTGATGAAAATGGCGCACAGTGCAACGATTGCAAAACGTTCAGCCAATGAGAAATGTTCATTTTTAATGATATGTAGGGCAGTGAATTAGCTATTTATATACATGTAACACATGGTCAATAGGATATTTAGGTGCGATATTTTCAGTTACTACGTTACATATGTACTTATTTTGAGAGGACATCACCAGGCGTTACGCGTTTTTACAACAGGGCGTTGTAAATGCCTACAACCTAGTAAAGTTACTGACTAAGATGTAAATTAATTGTCTAATAAGAATACAGTATATATCAAAGTGAGGTATGCAATAAATTAAGATACCGTATATACCGTTGTATTCATAGTATCTAATCGATATTGTTGTAATAAATTACACGTGTATGATTGTATAACAGAACAATAAAATACATAAACCTATACTAAAGATATACTAAAGTGTGCATATCAACTGTTTTAGCGGAATGCACATGGTTCAGCGCTTATCATATAATCCATATTTCAAATTATTTTACATTCTGACGCTTAGATGAAGACACTGAATCCAAGAGAAACCAAATTGACGAACTTTTGAAAGCCGAACGAAACTTATTGAGGTGGTGCACCGGTGTTAACTACAGAACAGAATCAGGCGAATGGTGCGAAATTGAAAATTTTTTGGATACAAAGCCCTTTACATCCACTATGATTGAGACATCTAAACGAGAAGCAACTCAAAAAAAGGTGTTGGAATACCTGAAGATTGTGTGCGACTACGTACTTCCTCTAAGAGAGACTGTTTTAAAAACATTTATGATATTCGTAGTTGGACCTCAAGATGCCGGAAAATCTACGTTAATTAAAAAGGTCTGGAAAAAAAACGTTAAAGAGATTGGTATTACAGTTCACACCGAAGATTTACGAATATACAAGGCTGGGCCAAATGGAGGAACACGCTGTTTGGTAAGTATTCACAAAACGCATCACGAGTAAACAATTGTAGAGTGCAAATGCGTACCAGTTATGTTTGCAGGCTATATCGGTTTATCATGGCGTGTCATCACGATTAGAGTTTTTTCTGCTTTTAACACAGTGAATCTGCCATTATTATAAGACATTTTAACTTGCAGTTAGCTCTTACTTATAGCAAATTGATTTCAAATGGATGTATCTATTCTGTTTAGCACTTTTATCTATACCTATGTATATCTTTTTTCCCATCTAGAAGAAAATGAAAACGATTGAGTAGATATAGAAAATCGACTTTTTCAGACTTTTGATTCAAATTGCAAAACACATCTTTTATTTCAACACGTATATCTGTAAAAAAAATATAAAACCTTTCGCTTGTTATTCCTTTGCAAACTATACAAAAA